>JAHKKF010524659.1:0-18690 GCA_019740295.1 Labeo calbasu | reverse complement strand
TGAAAGATGCATGTGATGCTAAGTTAGCTGTACAAAACAGCTTGTTTTGTTTACTTACACGTTGAAGAAGAAGGTGGATATGAATTTGAGTTTGTCGAAGTGCATTGTGGGATTGCAATGGTGCTTTAGAATTTTCTAAAATGAGGTAGCTTGGGATGCAGCATTATAAAGATATCAAGCCTTCATGTTGAGTGCTCCTTAACCATGCTGCCTACACAGCCAGCTGACAAAGTTTTGGAACGGAGCACATGTCTGGAGTGTTTATGTAGTTTATGTATGTTTGTGTGAATTTGAGGGTGTGCGTGTTCAACTCAGCCATTGGCAGACGAACCGAAAGATGGGAGGAGTGAAGAGGGATTGAAAGGCGAATGGTAAATAGCGGAAAAGACATAACTGTCCTTGGTTATCTGCAAAACTTAGAACACTCAGCAGACGCTGACACACTCAGCCCTGCCCCCAAACACTCATGCACATACTAAAACAAACACACACACTCTTAGGCCCAGATACAAAGTCATGTGGATGTCAAGAGACGCTTGTATATGGTACGCTCGTGTGCTTCTGCAAACACAGCACACACACTGAAAAGAGTTTGTTGTCAGCTACAGTACAAAGAAAAGCTAATAAAACATAATAAAATAGAAAAAGCCCATATTCCATATGTAAATAAATAAATAAATGAAATCCTCATACTTTTAGTATATGGTATAAATATGCAAACTGGCTTGTTGAACATGCTTGTTAAAGCAGACTATCCAATTTATTCTCACTATATACTGTAAGATAAATCATGGGGTCTTATGAAAAATTTAAATGCTAGAGAATTTAGAAGTACAAACTTGACAGCAAGAGAGCTCTGCGGATAAAAACAAACCTGTAAACATACACCAATGACAACAATTATTAACTCTCACTCTCTAACACACCTTCCTTCACATCATAAGTCAAAAACACACCACACGCTACAGAGAACTCACCTATAAACACTATAGACCCAGAGAGCTTGGAAAAATATTTGCTTTGTAGCTGGAGGGTGTCGCTGTGGTAGTCAAGAACAAGTACAAAAAGAGCTGAGAGCAAACAGGCAGAGGGCTGTCTAATGCACACAATATGTTTAGTTCTTTGGATTCTGTTGGTGATCTGACAGCCCTGTGGGTATGTCTGTGGATGAACACAATATGTATGCAAATTAATTCTCCTTAACTTACAGTCAATACTTGTATTGTAGTCTATATAAAGCATCGAATGATGTAGCAAAGTGGTTAGCGCTGTAATGAAAGCCTGTGTAATTTAAATCTGTTATTATAATGAGGAAACAAACCTGTTAGAGCTACTGTTTTCTTTCTTACCCTAAACTGTCTATTGAATATAAGTTTTAAAAAAGTATGAAAATGACTGTTTGATGTAAAAAGACTATTTAATAAATGGAATTTTATCCATTATTTCTTTAATATTAACATTTAAAACATGTAATTGAGTGTATTGTAAGCCTGGTTTATAATTAAAGGTATACAGTAGCATAGTATTTTCATTGTAATCACTTTTACATTCATATAATCATCACCAATCTATTAAATCATAATCACATACATGACTGTTCAAAAGCTTGGGGTCAGTAAGGTTTTTTAATGTGGAAAGAAACCTCTTATGCTTTGACCAAAAATGCAATAAAAGCAGCAATACTGCGGAAATATTACATTTAATAATATTATATTTATTTTATAATATTACATTATTACATTTTTGTTTGTTTTAGTATATTTTCAAATGTAATTTATTCCTGTGATGGCAAAGCTGAATTTCAAACAGGCATTACTCTAGTCGTCAGTTTCACATGATCCTTCAGAAATCATTCTAAGAAAAGGGAACAGTATTTTTTATTATAATCAACACAGTTGAGGGCATAAGTTTACATAAACCTTGCAGAATCTGCAAAATGTTATTTATTTAACCAGAATAAGAGGGATCATACAAAATACATGTTTTATTTAGTACTTACTTGAAAAAGATATTTAACATAAAGGATGTTAATAAGAAAATAAAATAATAGCTGAATTCATAAAAATGACCCTGTGATCCCTGTGTTGTTACCTGAATGATTTTTTTTTTTTTGTATAATGATAGTTGTTCATGAGTCCCTCGTTTGCCCTGAACAGCTAAACTGCCCACTGTTCTTCAGAAAAATCCTTCAGGTCCCACAAATTTTTTGGTTTTTCAGCATTTTTGAACCCTTTCCAACAATGACTGTTATTTGAGATCCATCTTTTCACACTGAGGACAACTGAGGGATTCATATGCAACTGTTACAGAATGCTCAAATGCTTACTGATGCTTCAGAAGGAAACATGATGCATTAAGAATTTTGAGATCAGGGTAAATTTAACTTATTTTGTCTTCTGGGCTTCTGAGGGGCAGTACTAAATAAAAAAAAGAAAAAAGATATTTAATCAAAATAAGAAAAATGTACACATCTTCATTCTCTTCAAAAGTTTTCACCCCTGGCTCTTAATGCATTGTTTTTCTGTCTGAAGCATCTGCGAGTGTTTGAACCTTCTGTAATAGTTGCATATGAGACCCTCAGTTGTCCTTAGTGTGAAAATATGGATCTCAAAATCATACAGTCATTGCTGGAAAATAGTTCAAATACACAAAAATGAAAAACCAAAAAATTTGTGGGACCTAAAGGATGTTTCTTAAGAACAGCGGGCAGTTTAACTGTTCAGGACAAACAGGGGCCTCATAAACAACTATCACTAAACAAAAACACACAACTGTGGATCATTCAGAGTATTAAGAATCAGGCGTATGTAAACTTTTGAATGGGGTAATTTTTTATAAACTATTATTTTCTGCTGTGGATTATATGTAAACGTATATGTACTAAATAAAAAATAACATGCATTTTGTATGATCCCTCTTATTTTGGTAAAATAATTAACATTTTGCAGAAAAGTGCATGTAAACTCTTGACCTCAACTGTACATTTACAGTCATTTCTGATTACATTAATGTGTTGTTTGCATTTTTTGTTTGCTTAATGCATTTTATGCATGGGAAGAAAAATTAAAAATAACTGCATACTTTATCTTATTAGCAGAGATCTCAATAATAATGACTAAGATAGTTTATTTAACCTACTGACCCCAACAGAACAGCTAAAGTTAATTAGAGTCGCATATCTGTGTGTGTGCAAATGAGTGAGTCGGAGCACAACATGTAAAACATGATGAAAGAGAGTGTGATAAAGAAAAAGTGGTGAAGAGGATGAAGTTTCTTTAATATACAGCCATACTTTAAATCCAGACATCCAAGGAAATGGAGGAGAACCAGCCTGTGATGTCAGGAAATGAGGGCTGTTCAAACTTGCACTAAACGCTGGGTTAAAACACTTACATCTAATTCACATGGACACAAATTCAGATGAACTACAATGATTATTTCCAGCATTCCCAGCCATTGAGCATGCTCTAAAATATCACTTTACTACAGGCTATAAAAGTTCAAGAGCTGACAGAAAAAGAGAAACAAAAAACAGACAATGACAGCTTTTCTTATGATGAGATCTGATCGTCCGTCCAGGAAGGCCCTCAGATTAACTATAACTCTGCAATTTTGAATTTTTCCTTTAATTATGCTCAACATTCCATGATCCTCTGCCTCTCCGTGAGCCTGAAGGAATTCAGAGTCAGATGAGACGAGATGATTGGTCTGGCTGTCTGACTGATGATATCATAATGGCTGAACTCATTCCATTTCCTGAGTCTGATTATGGGGACGTTTATCAAATTCTAATATGCACAGAGGCAGTTACTGACTAGTGAACCTAAAATGAGAAACTAACTCCTCTCCACTCTGCACACATACTAGACAACAGTAGACATGAAGGAACCATTATTATAATATACTTATAATCATCGCGTTTTACACAAATGGGCATTTTAGTGGATGTTGTGTATGAAAACTGAACTTATGGCTGCTGAAAATTTAGCCTTGCCATCACAAGAATATATTAAAATCGAAAAAGCTAGTTTTATTTGTTTTAATTGTATTTTGATCAAATAAATACAGCCTTGGTGAACATACAAGACTTTTGTCAAAAACAAATCGTACCAATCTCAAACTTTTGAAGGCAGGGTAGGTGATTTTGTTCTAAAACATTTTCTGTTATGCTGGTTGAAAGTTTCTTCACATCCTAATAGCAATCACTAAGTGGTCTACAAGTATTTATATGAATCTAAATCATCTCTAAAAAGTGTAGGATCATAAAATGTTCATCCAGTCATATCCCTCAGTCCAAGGGCTATGATAGGCTCTCCTACCTGCCTGTCAACATGTTTTTGCATACCTCCGTGCACACTGTTTGCGCAGACACGATACGTCAACGCGTTCCATTACGCTATTGCAGACCGAGCAAGAATGGATGGCGTTATTATTGTAATATCAACTCTCCACCAATGCTGTCTCTCATCGTGTCGCTGGTTAGCCTCTGATCTGCCTGTAGGTTTTCATGTGTTTTGGAGGAGGCATGGCTTTGGAGAGTGATTTGCAGGGAGGATGGGATCTCATGCTTTCAAAACTAGCTTACTACTTCTAGCTTCTCTGAAATCGCCTACCCTACCTTTAAATGGTAGTGTAAGCTAGTGTATAAGCTATACATGCTATAATTTAGAGAAGGTATAAGAAGGAGAAGTATTAGACGTGACTTTAGCATCTGCTATTAGCTGGTATGTAAAGTTACAGCTGTGTATATGGTTTCAGTCTTAGGATTTCTGAGCAGTCTAAAATGTGGTTTAATATATAACATTTTCTATGATTTAAAGGTAACGCCAAATGGAATTACAAAAATATTGATTGTTTTCAGATTTCCTGAACACACTCATCCAAACAATTTCTGCTTTTCTGAGAAGCACAAATTGACAGGCAACAAAATCCCCTGTGTTTGCTTCTAGGAAACTAATAGTGCATATTAAAGCATAATAAAATGACTTTTAAAAACTAAAGAAACACAGACCTAAAAAATGACTGACTCATAGTTTAATAAACACACAAGCCTCTGCCAATTGCGGAAATCTGCCCTCGAGACTAAGTACCCCTAATTACCTAATGGCATGAGAAAAACACACACACAGTCAAACTCGGTCAGCAAAACAATATCTGTCTCAACAAGTAAAGATTCCTCATGTGATCTCCCAAACACACATCTTTTAGTACCTTTTATGGAGACAGTTGTTGATGTTTCAGTCACTGGCTCAATGGATGTTGGAGAGTTTTAGACGAGCACATGCTGATTTATAACAGTATGAACCTACACGCTGTCTTACGTCGTATATCAGCTCATGCTTGGTTCTTCAGTAAATCAAAGTGCTGGGCAACTGCGGCCAGACAAATTACCCTCAGGCCAGCCATAAAACTCGCCAATCAACATCAGGTACCATCTTTAAACCACTAATCATCATTATACGGATTGCACTGATACTGCATCATCTTTCAGCCCAGCCGAGTCCAACAGGTGCTTGGTAGCACATCCTGTGTTGTGTTGAACGTGCCTTAAATCTTAGAGTATATTTTTGAAAAGCTGTAAGTGCAGAAAACATAATACTGAAATAAAACGCTACATAAGCACACTTAAAGTGAGCATCTTTTAAAGTGTATTACTTCTGTAATAAGTTCACTTTGCTAACGCACTTTTTTGTTTCAAAAGAAATGATGCTTCCATTTTGGAAAGAAAACTTTACTGTTGCAGCCATTATTGAGCTGAATTTCTACTTAATATTGCCTTAGCAATATCCGAATCAGACCCAGAGAATATTACTGAAGAGGAACAAGCAGAACCTAAGTAAGCACGACTCTTATTTTGATATAAGCCAGGAGGAGACTGGTTTTCCTTTGCTAAAGTAACGAAACTTTGCTTCCTTTCCTGTAAACAAACGTTGGTTTTCGCGAGAATCACAGGCACATGCACTACGCATAAGTCTTACGTCATCCGTTTGGAATGGCTTCCGTGTACGACGTCGAGAAAACGGATTATTACGTTTCAATTATGGATCGATTCGCTACAGGAGGCCTTTATTCATCCCCGGGAGCCATGTGAGGCACTTTTTATTTTGGATGGATACACTTTATTGGACTTGTTTTGGACTGATGAAGGGAAACACCCGCCTACTGCCATTATAAAGGTTGGAAGAGCCAGAATAACTTTTAATATATCTCCGATAGGATTCGTCTGAAAGAAGGAAGTAATATACATCTAGGATGGCTTGAGGGTGAGCAAATCATGGGCTAATTTCATTTTTGAGTGAACTATGACTTTAAAAAGCGAATTCTGTAAAAGAAAATATCTCCCTTTGAACTTGCATTGAACTTGAGCGTTGTTGATGCTGTTTATGCTCAATCAGCAACATTATACACACTAACTAAAGTTAAAAAAATTGAATCATAATCAAGGACCCCTTTAAAAATGCTGGCAGGGAAGAGTTAAAGGGAAATTCATTAGGAAGGGAAAAGGATTGTGATGAAAAGAAAACCAGATTCAAACCTTAATCTCCCACATGAGCACCAAGGCTCAACATGGCTGGTCCATAACCGCTACATCTCCAACAAGAACTGCTTTATTTCAGGTCAGATTAGGTATCTAATTCAACAGAGTTTATAATGTTTTGATAAACTCAAAGTAAATTCTAAAACTTTTCCATGGCTGTTGAAATTCACAGCATGCCTACAGTGCTTTGCCTCTCACCTTTAAAACCTTCCCTTTTTCTCGCTCCATTTCCTCTTGTTTCTATTTCACCGGTCTCTCTATACCAGGTGCTTGTCTAGCCATTAGATGGTGCGTCAGAATGGTGTGAAGAGAGAAGAAGAAAGAGGAAAAGAAAGAGTGTGCGCACACAACCCACACTCAGTGCCAACATTTCAGGAAATCCCTTCATCTTTTCATCCTTGCTTAACCACTCTTTTCTTAAAAACAAGGAGTCTCTTTAGGAGACGGTGTTCATTAGGTGTGTGTGTGTGTGTGTCTAACCCTCTTGGCTGACCCTAATAAGCAACCACACACAGCTTGCTGAATAGACTTCAAACAGAGACGCTACTTTTAATCAGCTCTGAGAAAACCAGCTCACAACCTGTTCGGAGAGAAGAGGGCAAGAAAAAGCGAGGGATAGAAGGAAAGTAGGAAATAAAAGCAGGTGGAGAAAACTATAGAGACAGACAAACAAGAAAAACGGCAACCTCAAATAAAACAGAGGGAGCGAAAAGGCAAAAGAAAAGGCAAAGGCAGAGGAAACAGCAACAGAACAAAAAGGAGATGACAAGCACTAAAGGAAATCTGAGGAACAGTCCATCCACTGCACCAGATTACGATTCAAAGTTACGATTTTCTGTCAGTGCTGCATGTGTGGGCCTCAAAACTGTCAGAGCTCATAGTCTCATAAGGGCTCTGTGGAAACTGGGGCAGAGACACTAGATCTCCAATTAAACTGCTGCAAACTGAAGGAGAAGTGACTTTATGAGAGATTATTAAGAACTTGCTTGGTGACTTGGCTGTAATGCCATTGGAAGGTAGTGAGCCCATAAAATATTTGGAGAATTAGGCTACACTTAAATGAATGTCATCACATTAGATGCAAATTATCAAACCAAATGACATTTATTATTTTCAACATAAAATGTATACATTTTAAGTATGACTTTTTAAACAACCAGCCAAAAACTTCATATTTCCTTTCGCAAAATAGTATAGAATATCAGGCATTTATCAGTTATCGGCAGATCCATCTTGGTCACTTTAACTTGCATTGTAAATAACGATGCAACCAACGAACTTTCACAGGAATTCCACCATTGTGTTACTTTAAATAACATGCCCTAGAGTCACAGCTGGAAGCTAAAGACTGGATTCCCATCCAAGAATAGTCACAATGGAAGGAAAGAACAATTTTAGTATATTCCTGCTCCTGCAAATCCAGTGAAAACAAAGATAATATAACTTCTTGTCACAAGTTAAGAAAACTGAAAAAATAGTCCAGTCCTTTTCTAGCATGGTCTGGAAATTAACATCTGTGTCACTGTGCACAGCACATCTTTTCTCAATTTCTTTGTTGTGGTGAGATTGTGTGCCGTTTTTCTAAATATAATTAGAAATGCTGCAACTGACTGATATAAACAAATTTAAGTTGAAAAACTAAAAGTATTTAAACATAAAAATAAAATAAAAAATAAAACTAAATAAAAATGACAAAAATATAAATAATAGTAAAATAGTAGTTTATAGTGTTTGTAACAATTAACCTCTTTTTAAAACAGAAAAACATGATCGTGATAGGGAATGAATATGTGTGTCTGGACTGAAAAGAGGTTAAACCACACTTTGCTTCTCCAAACTAACTGCTTTTGAAGAAACGTGGAATATGTTAGAGAGGCAACAGGTTATTAAAGTAGTAGTTTATCCAAAATTAAACATTTTTGTCATTATTTAATATATAACAGTTCTTCATTTTTTTTTTTTGAAAGAATGTCCTTTTTCTGCAGTGAAAGTGGATGAGGCCTGGTGCTGTCAAGGTCCGAAAAGGACAAAAAAGTACCATAAATATACAGTTGAAGTCAAAAGTTTACATACACCTTGCAGAATCTGCAAAATGTGAATTATTTTACTAAAATAGGAGGGATCATACAAAATGCATGATATTTTTGATTTAGTTCTGACCTGAATAAGATATTTCTTCTATAAAAGATGCTTACATATAGTCCACAAGAGAAAATAATAGTTGAATTTATAAAAAATGACCCCGTTCAGAAGTTTACATCCCCTTGATTCTTAATACTGTGTTGTTACCTGAATGATCCACAGCTGTTTTTTTTGTTTAGTGATAGTTGTTCATGAGTCCCTTGTTTGTCCTAAACAGTTAAACTGCCTGCTGTTGTTCAGAAAAATCCTTCAGGTCCTTCAAATTTTTTGCTTTTTCACCATTTTTGTGTATTTGAACCCTTTCCAATAACTGTGTGATTTTGAGATCTATCTTTTCACACTGATGACAACTGAGGGACTCATATGCAACTATAACAGAAGGTTCAAATGCTTACTGATGCTCCAGAAGGAAAAACAATGCATTAAGAGTCGGGGGTGAAAACTTTTTGAATTTGAAGATCAGGATAAATTTAACTTATTTTGTCTTCTGGGAAACACGTAAGTATCTTCTGTAACTTCTGAAGGGCAGTACTAAATGAAAAAATATGATATTTAGGGAAAATAATAATAATTAAAAAGTACATATCATTCTGTGGTTCTTAATGCATCGTTTTTCCTTATGACGTATCAGTGAGCATTTACAACAGTTGTTATAGTTGCATATGAGTCCCTCAGTTGTCCTAAGTGTGAAAAGATGGATCTGAAAATCATACAGTCATTGTTGGAAAGGGTTCCAATACACAAAAATGGTGAAAAACCAAAGAATTTGTAGGACCTGAAGGATTTTTCTGAACAACAGTAGGCAGTTTAACAAGGGACTCAAGAAAAACTATCCCTGTTATTTTGGTAAAATATCTAACATTTTTGCAGATTCTGCAAGGTGTATGTCAATTTTTGACTTCAACTGTATATAGCACATGAGAAACAGTCTGAAATTTTAGTTACTCCATGAGTGTTTTTTTGGGATGAACTATCCTTTCAACACCACTTTCTTTTTTCAATAGTGCAGTCAAGAGCATTTCCTCCCCTGCTGGAATCAACATCTTCAAAAGCTTTATCAACCACTCAGACAAACTCCCAGAGGTCTCTATCTAATGAATGAGAATTTAAACACAGTTGCCCACGTTTTTATTGATTTCTGCTTAGGAGAGTTATCTCTGATGGACGCCTTAGGGACACTTGGACATACTCATGAGGAGCAACTTAACACAATCGGTGACAACATATCTGTTAGTGTGTATGTCAGCCACAAAGTGTTAGGTTCTGCAGCAACAACAACCCTCAGCACAAAACGTCTGCAGTCTTCGTGCGTGACGAGCCTCAGGGCATGAATTCAGCTCAGAGGCAGATAAACAGTAACAACAACAAAACCAGGTGTGTAAAATGGAGGTCTTCTCCTCCCCCCTCTGTCTTTAGCTCTTTTTCGGACTCATATCAACCAAGACACTTTGTGACATCTAAACTGTGTAGAGCTACACCATGAATCAACACAAACCAACTCACATGTCAATACACTTGTGTAAACACACTGAACTTGTTGGTTCTTGCCTAGTTTGTAACCTAATTCAAAGTTTGTCTAAGGTGGGCATTGTTAAAAGGGTCTCTCCATCTGAGGTTCTAAGATCAAAGCAAAGCGTAATAATAGAATACAAGCTTCAGATTCTTTATTGGACATTGTTTTGAGAATGTTCATGCTGCTCTTTTCCATGCGAGGAAAGAATAAGCAGACATTCTGCCAAACATCTAATTTTATGCTCCACAGAATAAAGGAAGTCATACAATCAGTGATCTAATTCAAAGTTTGTCTAAGGTGGCAATTGTTGAAAGTGTCTCTCTTCCTTTCTCCTCCAGGTCTCAGGTTCTGGTTACTGGCGACTGTGTCCTGTAAGCCATTTTTTGCAGCCGCAGTGGCGAGCCTGTGAACTCAGTGGAAAAGATTCTGGAAAATTCCTGAAGTAAGGAAAAGTATCTAAGTGCTACTCCCTCTCCTGACATTAACGCTCCCTGAATGCTTTAGGAGACTAGAATATCTCACAATGCAGAATGATAAACCTCTGCTTTCATTCACTCCCTCCCCTTTTCGATTCTTCCTGCCAAACGGTGAACAATTACCAGATTCCATTTGCCATTAAGTTAAAGCACTCAGGCACTTTTCATTAGCTGAGCTGGTCGGTGACCTGTGGATCAACTTCTGCCCACATGAATTCAGTTTTTCACAAACAGAGCACTCCATCTGTCTGAAGGAATAATAGTCTGCTGGTCCGAGATTAATGAAGTGGCTTCCAAGCACAAAATACCTTTTTTTACCATTTAAGAGAGTAATTTGGTTACAATAAATCTGGGACGAGCAAATAGTGTCCATGTCGCTCTGTGTCTACTTTCAGTCTTTTGGAAAAAAAAAAAAAAAAAAATTCCTATTTTTAAAAAAATAATTTTTACTTGGTTGTCGGACAATTTAGGGCCAGTTCACCCAAGAAATATTTTAGTTTTTTTTTTCTTTTTAATCATATATTCACCCTAATTGAGTTGACTTTCTTTCTTTCTTCTATGAAGCCCAAAACAAGACGTTTTGAAAAACGTTAATGCTGCTCTTTTCCATGCATAAGAATATAAAAAAAGCACAAGTAGACACTGTTGCCAAGTCTGCAGTTTTCCCACAGAATTAGGCTATTAGGCGGGTTATCATTCATGTCCACAGGTTTAAGCGACCACAATAACATAGGACATGTATTTTATACACCAAAATGCATATTTTGACAGGGGGCCCCTCCAACTGAAACACGATTGAGCTATTTTTGAGTAGAAATTAGGCAGGTTTTTTTGTGAAAACCTGGCAACCCTGCTAGCAGACATTCTGCTAAACATATCCTTTTATGTTCCACAGAATAAAGAAAATTATACAGGTTTAGAATGACATTAAAATAAGAACATGAGCAGAATTTTCATTTTTAGGTGAATTATCCTTTTTTTTTTTTTTTTAACTGTCTCTTCAGGAACTTGCTGGCACAGTGAGTTCTGCTAGACTGTCCTGTTCAGTTCGGGCAGTTCTGGATTAAGAGTGTCTCACTTTTTAATCAGAGAGGATTAAGAGTTAATGAGCAGTGCTCATTAATCTAATCCCACTCGTAATTCTCTTCAGAGTACTTTCAGTGGCTTCAGTGTCCATTGAAATGACTTAGATCCTGCTCTTGATTACAAAAACTTATCCCTGTCTGACACTTTCACCAAAAATCATGCAATTATATTATCATGAAAGGGAGTTCATGCCAAAATTTACTCACTCTCATGTCCCGCATGACTTAATTTTTTTTCTGTGTTCTAGACCACAAAACCAGTCTTAAACAGCACAGGTATATTTGTAGCAATAGCCGACAATACATTGTATGGGTCAAAATTATCGATTTTCTTTTATGCCAAAAATCATTAGGATATTAAGTAAAGATCATGTTCCATGAAGATATTTTGTACATTTTCTACTCTAAATATATCAAAACCTAACTTTTGATTAGTAAAATGCATTGCCAAGAATTTAATTTGGACAATTTTAAAGGCGATTTTCTCAATATTTAGATTTTTTTGCACCCTTAGATTCCAGATTTTCTAATGGCTGTATCTCTGCCAAATATTGTCCTATTTTAACAAATCATACATCAATGAAAAGCATATTTTCCAGCATTCAGATGGTGTAATCTCAGTTGAAATACATTATTTTGTAACATTTTGTAACATTACAAACATCTTTACTGTCACTTCTATGAAGTCTTTAAAAATCATTAGATGGCTTTGTTTGAGTAACAGACTGAATTTTAGCTGGAAAAATGGGCAGTGAGCATTCTTCAACATGTCTCAATTTGTGTAACCCAGGCTGACGAAAATACATACCTCTATATACATTTCTACAACACAGTAATTGCGTACCTCACTGCAAGTTTTGCAGCAATTCCAAAGTGAAAAGTCCAGAGAATGGCACTAAAACACGTTCAATACATGATCGTGGCACGTTTTTATTACGTTGGTACTGGTACATATTGCTGCATTTTTACTATGCTGCTTGAGTTACATATTGCGGCTGTTCAGAATTCAAATATCCAGGGAGTGTCGCTAAAGGTTAATTGTGTTGGAAATTGGAAATATTCTCTACACAAAACCCAACCCTGAACATACACGATAGTGTTAAAAAATGCAAAAGTGATATAAAAACACATTTGTTGGTGCAGCCGTGCTATTTTAACTTTCATATGCAGAGTTTTGTAGAACCATGGATTTACAGGGTTCGTACCGGAGCTCTTCGTCACTTAAGTGCTATGCTGTATCATGTGAGTTACCGAGCAAACCTACTGAATTAGAAAACTCATGCATATGTAGCTGACGACAATGTTCAAAACAATCAGTTTTCAAATTAATATTGTTTTGAAGTCATAACATAATATTCTGCAAGTAAAACTTTGTACCTGTGAATCAAACTTTGTATGAAAAGGAATAAAAGCTGTAAGAGTTTTCTGCCTTGTTCATTTCAACTGGAAACTCAGTTTCAGTTTTCCAGAAATGTATATAGAGGCACATATTTCCAATCAGCCTATGTCGCAATAAAGTCATGCTGTTATGAAACAACATGAGCCACATTGAAAATAAAATGACTAAACATATTACTGAACACTTTCACTTTCTCTTCATTTGAGCCTTGCAATGTAAAAAGCCAAATTAAATGCAAACCACATTATTTTGGTGTACTACACTGGCAATCCCATAAAGCCCCCGGGGAAATGTTATGCTTCTCATAGTGGTAGATCTCAGACTGATATGTTAAACACACCAATCTGGGTGACCACTCATAGTCTAAGCATGGGAAATCTAAACAGCCGAAGCTCGAGTACAGATCCAACCAGCTTAAGATAAACTTCGTTGAGATGAGGGGACTGTGTCTCCCCCTGTCTCCCTCCCTCTCTGTCCTCTTTCTTTCCCATAACCTCTGTCTGGCTGAACCATGAGTAAGCAAGACCACCCAGCCATGAAATTTACTGACTGTGATACAGTTCTTTGTCCTGCTACACCTGCTTGTGATAAACTTTCAAAGAGTGCTAACAGCAGATTAAACAAAACCATTTTACCTGCAGATAAACAGAAATCCCCTTTAAGAAAGCCGACTGCTGATAAACAAAACCTTCCTTTATCACTCTATCTGCCAGACATAAAACGGGTAAAGAGAAAAGAGAACGTATTTGTTTTCCTTCCAGATGTTTCTTCGAGGGCACGTTTAGGTAGAAAACATTAGTATCAGATCACAGGTGATTATATTAGATTCTTGCGCTTGGATCCATGAGGTTTTTCAAAGCACAATGGACAGGTATAAAGTGTTGTATTAATGTTACAGTATGACTTACATACAGTGTCATTACAAATGGGTGTACTTCTGCCCTTTAGGATTTAACTCTTTACTACCAGATTTCTACATTTAAAAACTAAAATATGCATAATATTTATTTAGAAAAGCAAACGCTAATTACAGAATAAGCACACTCATCATCTCCAGTTGCGAAATGTATCAATCTATCAGTCATTCTTTCCTTTTTTGACAACCGTTCATCCAACATGTTATGACCTGTGCTTGAACTCTAGGTCTAGAAAACATTAACTGTTAAATGGTCCATTTAAAGTAACAATTTAAAGAAAAAAAACTCATTGGTGTAAACATTTACAATGAACTGAGAGACAATTTGTTCCAAAAATACATTTCTGTTATTATCAACTTTCCTTCATTCACTCTAAATGTAAACACAAGTTAGCTACAAGAATAATGTCCAAGTCATTTTTGTGTTATAACAAAAGTGAATGGTTATATGGCTGATATGCTTCAACAAAGACCAAAAAAGTGACCTGGTACTAAAGGAAAACATGAATAACACTACTGGTGGCCTATAGAACTATTTTTTTCTGTTTCAGCAACCATGTGTCGTAAAAAACATAAAAAAGTGTTTTATATTAACATTTTATATTAGCACTGATATCACCTGTTTGGCATACATGTAGTCTGGATTCCGTAATCATCAAAAAATGAATAACTCAGTGTTAGAAATGTTGCGTTGGCAGCTAACAGAAATAAAACAAGTTTAATTTGAAGCACTAAAACTAAAAATGAAGTAAAAATAAAGCTAAATAAAAATGATAAAAGCACCAAACAAAAATTACTAACACCTTAACTAATATTAAAATGAAAACTTAAATATATAAACTAAACATAATTTAAAATCTTAATAAATATGATAATACTATGTAAATAACAGTAGTCAACATGGCTGCCTGCGGCTTATATTAAATGTATAATGTGCCCAAATAATATTTAATAACTTAAACATCTACCCTTTTTCACAAACTATTGCGAAAGGATTAATCATATAGAGAAAAACAGGGTATAAATTATATTTTTTGTAGGTTTTTGACGAGCTTTATTTATTATCCATCCAGAGCCATGTGACAAACTGTGTAAAGTTTCTGTGTCAAGTGTTAATGTTTCAAACATATGTCTACAACTATACACCTCTATGTGGTTACATCTACAGAGGACCAATTTTCATGGTAACATCTGGATCCTAGTTCCTTTTACTGCCATGGTAGATATAAAGAATGGAGGCAAATGGTTGAGCTATTTAAAAATGACCAGAAACCATGTTTTCCTGAGGCTCATCATAAGTTACTGAACAAACGAATGACAAATAAGAGTGACGCACACATTTCTGTGCCTGCATGTGTGTGCTCGTCAGAATGAATAACTAAAGGAGGGTTCGCAACCTCAAGAACTTCCTGTCCTTAATATCATCCCAGTTTAAATCCCCACCTAGGGCTGTCCTGTTCCTGCAATTTCACTGACATGTCTTTTAATTGCTACACATTGAAAAATGTGACTGACAGGCATCAGAAGGCAACTGAGGTGACAGGATCACCACTTTAGAGCAACTTTGAATTGACATGGAGCTCTTCAACCAAAACCAGCAGGATTAAAACCCACTGGGGCGGAATGTGATAAAGAGGTGCCTAATCACACACACAAACACATTCACACACACAAACTGGCATTAATCTGCACCCCACTGTGCTGGAATGGGGAGGCAATGCGATGGTGAGCCCATGTGGGTTTTTTCTGAGGAATGCAGCAAAAATGCTCAACCCAAAAATCAACCCTGCTGCCGATCTAATCCCACTAAACCCATTGTCATATATGAATTAATATAAAACCTGCGCTGAATGCTTTTAGCGTAATACCATATGCAGTCACTCACATTCAAACACTTCAAACCAAGCATGCAAATCTACTTAATACCCCAAATGCACCTAAAAACTAATGCAAACAAAACAGTATGTTTCATTTTTGCTCACATCCATCCTCAACATAGAAACTTCAACATCTCACACCAAATAACATAATAATATCTTAGACATGTACTTAATGACAAATATCAAGTTTAGACCACATTTAAAACTAAACACAATTAAGACTATTCAACTTATGGTTAATATCACAAAGAAGACAAACGATGTGTCACGTGTAGCTAATGTTCAACATGTCTAGAAGGTCTAAAAACTTGAACAGGGCAGACACATAACATGTAGGAATGAGACATTGTTTGTAATATCTCATTATTTATTTAGCAAATGGAGAGGTCTCTTTCGCAAGAGATCTTAACACAGTTTCAAACTGTGCTCAAATTGGCCAAGATGCCAAAGTCTGCAAACAAAAGCTTGATGTTTTAGTATTTACTCTTATTTCTCATTAAAAGGTTATGATTTTAGCCACACACTCCTAGAAACAATGGTTCTTTTTTGGCATTGATGGTTCCATGAAAAACCCTTTCAAATCTATTATAGTGGAAAAAGGTTCTTTAGATGTTTAAAACGTTCTTCAAAATGGTTCATTTAAGAACTGTTCACTGTAAGATTCTTTGATGAACCAAAAATGGTTCTGTGGCATCACTGCAAAAACACTACTTTGAAGCCTTTATTTTTAAGAGTGTACTGTATGTAAACAATTGTGTTTTTATTTTCAATACTTGTAAGCAGGCTACAACTAATCTGACGATTATATCTTAGATTAAATGACTAATCATATTTTTCTTTCTGCATTTTATTAACATTATTCTACGTAGACTATACATTATGTGCAAAAAAAAAAGGGTTAAAAACTGCTCACAGTACAAAAAAAAAGATTTTCAGTGAAAAATCTGTAACAAAGTTGACGTGACACACCTGAGAACTTTTTAAAATATCTCCTGAGGCAAAGAGAAAGAGCAAATTCTGAGCAATAACATTTTCCTCAGAATTTATTCAGTCAAATAATGAAAACATAAGATGTGCAATAAAAAGTGGCCAAAAAACATCCAAACGTCAGAGGCCAAATATAAAAAGTGCAATATATGGGTATCCAGCTTTGATTATCTAATACTTACTGGGATGTGTGACTTGTTGCTGGGTTATTTTTGCTGCGGACCCTTTAGGTGGACTGATTCTGCTCCTTGTTTGGCCCATCTCGTCCTCTTCCTTTATATTAGTGTTTTGTGGGATCTGCAAATGTGTCGTTCCATTGACAGGAGGCTTCTGACCAGGTATATTGCCCTCACTTCCTGTCCGCATCACCTTCTCCCCCATGCCGTGCATTCTGTGTCTGCCAGCAGGTGTATCCCGACGAGGTGAGGGGAGTTTGGAGCCAGGACTCGCCGAGGATGGACGAGCAAGTCGTGAAGGTTTAGACATGGTGTAGAAATGCTAGTTAAACTCAAGTGAATCCAATCAAGTCAGTTCTTCAGTCACTCACTTGATATTCCATTTGAGTTGTCCAATCAAATCACACTAGTGAAAAATCCAAAACGGTGTTCCACAGGTGTCCAAATACTTGGATTTCCACCGTATTCCACAGAGAACGAATTGTACCGTCTTGGTCTTATTCTCCCTCCTTCTCTCTCATCTCTCTTCCTTCCTGTCCTTCTGTGTCTTTACTCACTGAACGAGTCCAGACGAGTGCAGGTAGAAGAACCAGACGGCGAGAGAGACGGAGGAGGAGGAGGAACGAGGGGGAAGGGGTTAATCACCACCTTTCTAAACGGAGCCTCCAGCGTTCCGAAGTGTATGCGTGTGCGCCTCGGGATGACTGACAGGGGGACAAACGGAGATAAGCAGCCTGTTCCCATGTATCAGCGCATTCCAACACACAGTCTCAATCTCTCTCTCGTTCTGCCCTCCTAAACTCCAACTTTCCTTCTCTCGCTCTCCCCACCTTCTTTTTCATCTCGTCTAGATGCTCTCAGCATGGAAAAGCAGAAAAGTCTCAATGCTTGGGAATAGAAAAGGAAAAGAATGGAAAGGGAGGAGAAAAGGTCTTCTGTTGCTGTCACAGCTGTGTATGCTGATCCACATGTGACTCTCTCTCTCTATCCACTGTGCTTTCAGTCTTCAATTTACCAGGCTGGAAGACCATCGCTGTGGTGCGTGCCGTAGAAAATTACACACATATATGCACACACGTGCTGGGATATTTTTGGAGAATTACAAAGCGGCAGAAAGGAAAGCGGGATTACACTAGCATAGCTTGTACTTGAGCTCTGCAGTCTGTGTGTGTTTGTGTATGTATCAAAGCAAGGCATGCTGGAAGCTTTACTTTGGGCTCAAAAGAGGTGGAAATGGAGGGAAAAAGTAAGAGTGGAAGAATAACTTATGAATAACTAAATAAAAAGAATAACTATTTCATTATGACAGTAAAATACAGTTGAGGTCAAAAGTTTACACCCTCCTTTCAGAAACATTAAAATGTTAATTATTTGACCAAAATAAGAGGAATCATACAAAATGTATGTTATTGTTTAATTAGTACTGACCTGAATAAGAAATTTAATATAAAAGATGTTTACATATAGTCCACAAGAAAAAATAATAGTTGAATTTATAAAAATGACGCAGTTCAAAAGTTTACAAGTTTTACACTTGATTCTTAATACTGTGTTGTTACCTGAATGATCCACAGCTGT
>JAHKKF010524658.1:0-38063 GCA_019740295.1 Labeo calbasu | reverse complement strand
GTTTGTGTGCAAAATTGTTACTTCATCAACTTCCCTACTAAAAATAAAACACTCAATAAAAATGTGAATTTTCAGAATGTAACGTCATTTAGACCCTTGCTGGGATTTTTTTTTTCCACACAGTGTTGATAGCATCAGTTAATCAAGCTTAACTATGGATCTCAAACAGTTATTTTAATTTATGGTAAGTTTAAGTTTGACAATAACCACAAACATACATTTGATTCTATACTAGGTAGTCCATACTGAGTAACAATTTATATTTTTGACAAAATATATTTTTAACACTTTATTTTTTGTTTATAGTTTTCAACTTAGTTTTGTGCAAATCTCATAAGACTGTGAAACAGCTTCATTCAATGTAATTCCTGTTTTGTATATTCTTTATCATGGAAAGATTACTTTATTTCTCTATTATTTTACATTTACATTAGGCATATTAATAGATAATTAAATGATTGTAGATAAAATAAATAATTTTTGACAATAGTATCATTAACATATATTTACAGTTAACATGTTTTTTCATTTGAACATGTAGTGCATTCATTTTCAAAATAATCATTTTGCATTAAATCAATCGCTTCTTTTAGGGAAAACATATTATATATTATGTATATTATATATATCAGGGGTGCTCAATCCTGCTCCTGGAGATCTACCTTCCTGCAGAGTTTAGTTCCAAACACACCTGTCTGTAATTATCAAGTGCTCCATCAGATCCTAATTAGTTGGTTCAGGTGTGTTCGATCAGGGTTGGAGCTGAACTCTGCAGGAAGGTAGATCTCCAGGAGCAGGATTGAGCACCCCTGATATATATTATTATGTTAGCACATTTGTTGTGATATAGTTTTTTCCCTAATTTACCTGTGTGAGTGCAGGTATTCATCCCGTGCTGTCTTTTTTGTGACCGGACTGTTCTGGCAGCGCCCCCTGGAGGTTATGGCTGTCACAACACAGGTGTAAGATGTGTTTGCAGACAGGCGACGAGCAGTGTATGACCTTTCTGTGCCCAGGTACACCACACACCCATTCAGACTTAGCTCGTATTTGAAGAGTCTCCCTAAAGGAGCGACAGGAGCTCCCCAGTTTATCTGCAGTTCGTGTCGTCCCAGGACAACTACGGCCAGAGCAGAAGGAGCATGATCCTGATCTTCTGCTGTCCTCACCTCAGTTACTGCTCTAGGACTCTCTGTGTCCCCTGGACCAAGTGAACTCACGCTCAGCTGGTAGGTGGTACCAGGAGATAAACAGCTCACTGTCGCCCTGACAGACAAAATAAATAAGTAAATAAACAAACCGTAACACTGCAATAACAGCATAATAAACTAAAACAACTTTGAAAGCCACCAAAAGCAATTTAACTTAAAGGTGAAGTGTGTAATTTTAGTGTAAAGAAACATGAAATGCCTTAGTAACTCAAAAGGGTTTTTTAGGAATAATATATCATATTGAACAACAAAAACTGGTCAAACGTGGGATTATCTATTGTGAACTGATTTGTGAATTGTGGATATGGACACAGACTTGACACACTTCACCTTTAACATGTTATTATGAAAGGCTAGTATGACCCACCCCAGCAGAGTAGTGGTCTTCACCAGTGTGTCATTACAGTAGATTTGGTATGATTTGGGTTTGGCACCTTCCGCTGGCTCTATCCAGCACAGGCGTACCTGTGTAGCTGTAGAGCCTATCACACAGAGCTCTTGTGGAGGTTTAAGTCTGGTATCCAGCTGCTCTGGAGTAATAACCACAGGTTCACTAAAAGGACTAATGTCACCATCAGGTGTAGACAGGCTGAGCTGTAGGGTAAGGGGCTCCATAGATTGCTTGGAAGAAACAGGTATGATCACCTGACACAACAGGCCATGGTACAGCATGACATCCTTGTCAAAAAGACTACAGAAACCCAAAGGAAAAATAGTAAAAATTATGTGAATGTAACATTTTTAAGTATTCAAAGCTTCTAAACGGTAAACTTGTTACTTCATACTTCCCACTAATAGCTTCACAATAATGTTATTCAAGGTGTTTTCTGTTAAAATTTTCCTCACAAATGAACATAAATTTTAAATACAATCTCCAACCATTGAAACCAAAAGTGCAGAAAGCTACACTCTTAAAAATAAAGGTGCTTCGTGATGCCATAGAAAAACCTTTTTTGTTAAAATGGTTCCATAAAGCCATAAAGAACCTTTAACATCTGAAGAACCTTTCTGTTTCACAAAAGGTTCTTCGTGGCAAAAGAAGGTTCTTCAGATTATAAAAAGGTAAGAAAGAGATGGTTCTTTAAAGAACCTTTGACTGAATGGTTCTTCGTAGAACCAAAAATGGTTCTTTTATGGCATCGCTGTGAAGAACCTTTTAAAGCACCTTTATTTTTAAGAGTGTAACTCATTTTTAGGTTTTAGGAATCATTTCTGCAGCATTACATGTTTTTTAGACTGGGGGCAAGAGGGTTAAGTTTTGAGCTGCACAGCATGTTTTACAATACAACAAAAGAATGATTTCTTATAATAGGACAATTCTAAGTATTAAGAACTGTGGAAATTTAACCTGTACGTGACGTCCAGGCCGCTTTCAGGCTCACACTTCTCCCATGATACAGTGCAGCTTGTTGATGAGAGGTTTGTAATCATCACTGGAGGTGGTTTGGATAAACGCTCCAGTCTCCTGAGACACATATTGACCTCCTCCTGCAGTTCTACCCCAGTGGAGGGCGACACAGAGAGTAACTGACAGCAAAGAAAATGACAGTGTTATCATTAATGTAATATACACACAATACACCAACACAACATGTAAATCAGCACTGTTGTGTTACGAACACAATGATCATGAAACCTTTAATTGCTCATTCAGAGGACAATGCATCCTGACAGAAACCACTCCACTTGGCTGGGACACCAGCATTCGCACTGTCCTGTTAGACAGAGAGTGGGTTTTAATACGAATGGTTCGCCCAAAAATGAATATTCTGTCATCATTTACTCACCCTCATGTTGTTCCAAACCTACATGACATTGTACATGACTAAATCTTGATCAAAAAGGTTGAAAATAACTGATTTAAACAATTACTAGCTAATTATTTTTGTGCTTTTAACTGTGGTAGAATGTGTGTGTGTATATTGGCCTAAAATATCTGTGGTATGCAGATTCACATATGATAAAGATATATAATTAGTGTTATTGTACATGATATCCTACAGATTTGTTACTTTTCTGGACAATATCCTTAGACTGTTATTACATATAACACTACAGCTATAGGAATTAAATAACCTACATAGCAGCAAACCAGATACTGTCTGGGTCTGGGCTTTGCAACAGCTGTAGAAGACCATCCAGCAAATCAGAGACAGAGGTGCTTTCCATCAGCAGAGCATGGCCATCTTTATCATTTGCTAAGCAGCTCAGAGCAAAGCACACTGTTTGGCCCATTTCCACTCCCGACCTGCTCAAAAGCAAAGCCTGCAGTCGGCTAACCTTGTGACAAAGAATAAAATAATACCTATAAGTGATGTTTAATTGACTGAAATTTTAACATGATCCAACTGCCAAGCAATCAAGACCTCCGGAGAGAATTTATAAGCATTTCTTACCAGCTGATGTTCTTTGGCCTCTCTCAGAATGAGGATCTTGGCTTGTCTGCTACCACACAGACGGCCAACAGCAAATGCTGCATTCATGGCCGTGTCTGCAATAATAAAATTTAAATTTAATGTTGTTGAATCATTTTACATTTTACCAAGCAACAAGAGATTCAAAACCCAAAAGCAATTAATGTGGGGTAATATTAGTGTGACCGTACAAACGTAGTGCTGTCAGGATATTCAAATAATAATTATGAATCTCATTATTGATTTGGTATGGTTTACATGATTAATGTCAAATTCTAAATATGCAATTACAGCATAATATGTGACCCTGGACCACAAAACCGTCAGTCTTAAGTCGCTGAGGTATATTTGTAGCAATAGCCAAAAATACACTGTATGGGTCAAAATGATTGATTTTTCTTTTATGGCAAAAATCATTAGGAAATTAAGTAAAGATCATGTTCCATGAAGATATTTTGTAAAATCCCTACTGTAAATATATAAAAACTTAATTTTTGATTAGTAATATACATTAAGAACTTTATTTGGACAACTTTACAGGCAATTTTCTCAATATTTTGATTTGTTTGCACCCTCAGATTCCAGGTTTTAAAATAGGTGTATCTCAACCAAATATTGTCCTGTCCTAACAAACCATACATGGAAAGCTTATTTATTCAGCTTTCAGTATAAATCTCAGTTTTGAAAAATTGACCCTTATGACTGGTTTTGTGATCCAGGGTCACATATATACATATATATACATACATACTGTGCGCTTAACTTCAGTGTTTCTTCAGCTAAGAGCTAATTTTAAGGATCCTTTACATACATACATACATAAACATATATAATAATTATATATAATAATTCATTCTTTCCTAAATGAAGAAGGACACTGACCTTTGTGGCTACATGATAAACATTGTGTCAAACATCTGAAGATCTTGCAGGCAGATGAATAGGATAAAACCTTTTCACAGGTTTCTTCACATAGGAACAGTCGTGCAAGAATAAGTGCTGCAGAGTTAACCGTATTTTCTCTCTCATTCTCTAGAAGAACAGATAGGATCTCAAGAACCTGACAAAACACACTTTGGATCTGAAGGAACCATGTCCGTCCTGATGCAGTTTCAACCTAATACATGAAGAAATATAAATTTATTAATTGTGCGTGCACTAATCTATTTCACCTGAGCAATGGTATTTGTGAGAGTAATCTCATTTGAATAATTTTGATAAGTATTAAGTGTTAAAGAATGAGTGAGTGTGAATTGGAGGCATTACCCTCAAAAAAAAAAAACTTGAAAATGTTTTGTAAAGGTCAGATTTAAAATGAAGGTACAATGCAGCATGCATCATGTCATTATGCAACCATACCAATGAGGCTATGGCTCCAGCAGCATTCATCACAACATCAGGTTCATCTTCAGTTAAAGTCTGGACAAGGTCACATATGAGATTGCTATCCCCTTTAGTCCCCTTTTGAAGTTTCAGCACCATGGACTCATTTTCTAGCAAGACCCCAAAGATACAAGCTGCAGTACTACTCAGCCTGTACGAACACACAGACAGAACAACTTCAGTGCACAGAACTTGGCCCATTTATTCAACCATTTTTAAGAAAACAATGCAGGACCATTTAAATGCAATTGTAGTGACAAATGCTGCCCACTAACTTTGTACATGGAAAGAAAAAAAGATTTGTAGTAGGTACACTGCTCAATATAACACCAAGTCAATTAAAATTCAGGGATATCAATCTGTCCAGTTAGGAAGCATAAGTGATTGTAAATCAGTTTCACCTGCTTTGGTGCAAATGACAGTGACAAAAAGTGAACTAGAGAGGCAACAGTAAGACAACCCTCAAACAGGGAATGGTTTTACAGGTGGCCAAAGACAATTTGCTCTCTCCTTATCGTTCATGAATGAGCTGTCTCTTTTGTGTTTTGGAAGGGTCTTTATTAGTACTTGTACCATGAGGCAGTATCTGCAACCCAGTCAGGTTGCACAGGTAGTCCAGCTTCTCTAAGATGGCACATCCATACGTGTCGTCACTGGGACGTTTGGTGTCTCCAAGCAAAGTTTCAAGTGCATGGAGGCGACACCAGAAGATGGGTCACTGCACAAGAAAAGCTGGACAGGGCCATAGAAGGGCAACAACCCTGCAGCAAAGAAGAACAGGAAAAGCACTTCCAGAGCCCTACAAAATGACCTCCATCAGGCTACTGGTGTGCTTGTTTCTGACCTATCAGACTATCAGAAACAGACTCCATGAGTGTGAGGGCCCAACGTCCTCTAATGGGACCTGTGCTCACAGACCAGTACCATGCAGCTCTGGCATTTGCCAGAGAACAGCAGAACTGGCAGGTCTGCCTTAGGTGCTCTGTTCTCCTCATGGTTGAGAGTAGTTTCACATTGAGTACATGTGACAGAAGTGAAATAGTCTGGAGATGCAGTGTGGAACAATATACCAGGAGATGGGCCATTACATGAAAATTAAGTGGCCAGAGTGTGCAGGCAGTTTCTGGATGAGGACTGATGCCATTGACTTCCCTCACATTCCCCAGACCACCAGGCCATACATACTACTGACTTACAATATGAGTTGCTTCGATAAAATTCATGCAAGTTGGATTAGCTTGTAATTTCTTTTTTTTTTTTTTCCTTTTTTCTGTGTGATTTTGAATCCAGCCCTCAGTGGGTTGATTATTTTGGTTTCACGGTACACTGAAAAAGTTTACATATTATCAACAGCTATGATATTTTTGTGAATAACAATAATAAAATTAAACATTCAATAATAATAAATGACAACAATTCTTTTATTGCAAAATATAATTTAGAATGTGGTAAAATTCAGTAATATAATATAACATTTAGTATATTAGATGCAGACAATATCCAAAACAATTTCACCTGTTTATTATCTTATAACCCATTACAGTGTACAAAGCAATCGTCCCGGCAAAAAGATGAGCAACATTAAACTGTATTGTAATTGTAATACTTTGTATTAAACGCGAGCGAGTCTGTGATAACTGGATGAGTGGTATGTTATTCAGTGTTGCTATTGACGACAGTTGTTATTGGGAAAAAACACCTCGGAATGACCAGTCAGAATGAAGTAATAATATGAAGTTATAATATAATATAATATAATATAATATAATATAATATGTGATATTTATCATATTTCATCTGTAATTTTGTAATATTATGCAAAAAGTGTGATGAAATAGGTTTCAGCTCTGTGACCAATTAGATAAGCAGTTCAGAGAATGGATTGATGAAAATAAAGAAGGGACTAAGCACTTTCTAAAAAAGACTGTGCTTCATGCAGAAACCATCCTACATTAGATCTAAGATCAATTCTTAAATGTGTGTATGTGTGATTCAGAGTTGAAACCCCTAAATAATGTCATTAGTATGTAAAGAGCACCAGTCAACATCCAGATCCTTTACTTGAGAATGGCAAGTGGCAAAAAAGTGTGTACTCCTGACGTGATTTTTATAAATCTAAAACCTGGCATGGATTTTAGGGTACAAACTTTTTATAAACGAGGCCCCTGGTTACAGATATACAGAGAGGCCATCTTTCCCTCTGCTGGTTTGAGTTCAAGCTGAGGACACTGTCTCAACAGAAAAGTAAAAGCCAGTTGCTTGTGCCTTTTAATCATTTCACCCTTTCGGCAAAGAGAAAGACACTCATTGCGCTTTGACCTCTCAGAGGTCTTTATTTGTAAGAGGTTAAAGGAGAACCATTGAGCAGGATGACTCTCATAAATCGAAATTTATAGGCCGAACACAATGGGCTGTTGCTGTTGCCGAGGTGACCATTTCTAATTTTCAAAGCTGAAAGCTTCTTAGAGTTCTATTGCAGTTTGTCAAGCATTTCATACTAACTTAAAATATAATTGTCAATACTGAAACAATCTGAGAAAATATTAAAAATGGCAAATACAATAAGGTACACTAGGTATTTTGTGTTTATGGTTTGTGGGCTGATAAAACAGCGTTCTCAAAGGTTTCAAAGTACTAATAATTTCTGTAGTGCTAAAATATTTTTACAATATATACCTTCAAAACAATGTTGTTTTGTTCTTAATTGCAGACAGTTGGTCAGTCTCATTACTCTGTAATGTTAATGCACATCATCATTTCAGTTTTAACAGGTGTAATTTATAGAACCAAGCTATTGTTCTATAAAGTACTGACCATGAGGCAGGTGACTTCAGCAGCTTTTGTAGAGCATCTATGCATAATTCTGGGTTGCAGTGCTGAAGAACCTTTTCAACAAGTTCACCTTTGTCATCCTGAGCAAGGTCAACAAGAATTTGCAATGCAGAGGACACATGATCAATGTCTGGACATAGAAGCCAAGTCAAGGCATTTCCATTATGACATGGAGCTGGACAGCAAGCTGTTGAGGTCATCCTTCAAAACACCCTAGTATACAAATAAATAAATACATACATACAAAAATCAAATATAATAATAATAGTTATAATAAAATAAATAAACATATAAAACAAAGGATCAATTAAGTAGAAAGAGGAGAAAAGTAAGTTATGCTCACACTGCCTTAGAAATGTACTGTGCTTGTATCATGACATATCGTGATGGCATTATATATTAATACTGTTACCTAATAACAGTAGCCTATTAGTGTCATTACATCATACCCTAATGCCTAAAAATGTACTGTGCCACTGATGGTACATGATTAGTATTGTGGTTGTTTGATATATACCACAGTACTGAATGATTACCATAATTATTCACATGACACTACAAAGACTACGATGGAAATCAGCGAGCACCACTACCATGTTACTCAAATTTATTTAGGCCTACCCTTGACACACGGCACTTTGAAAAATTAACATGCCCATGTCACAGTACCATATACAAACAACAGCATCAACAACAACATTATAGTACACGTCCAACAGATTTGTAATTTTTTTTTCTTTTTAAAAAATAATTGGTCTTTGAAAAAAAATTGCTATATCCAACAAATCCACGCAATAGATAAAATCAACAATAAAATCATTTAACAATTCTGCTTACCGGGACGTCGTTTGCTTCGCAGTTCCTCGTAAAGTTAGATTCTATTGGAGGTCTTTAACTTACTGCTCGTTATATTTAAAGAATTCGAGACTTCTTGAAAACATTCGCCTGTCTGGAGGGAGATACAACAAATGAAATACCCACCCCTTCGGTTCCCATGGAGACGTTTGGCTAAAGGTTATTCACGACATCCTTTTTAGACACACATTAAACTGCACTGATCCTTTTGAGAGATTCAGCCTACATCAGTTTCTTAAAAAAAAAAAAATTACAATTAAAGTGACAGTTCACACAAACTTAAAGATTTGTCATCATTTACTCACCATCATGTCGTTCCAAATCTGTATGATGGAAGACAACAGTTAACATTTCGAAAAAAAAAAAACGTTTGGTGACCACTGACACCTACTTATGGACAAAGTATGGAAACCCGTTTCCGCAACAGTTGAGTAAAAATATGATTCTGAAAGTCGAAAAAGAAAAATCTTATCATAATGAGTTAAACGCCATTCACAACACATATATGATTTCTCATTATAATAAGAAAGTCTCTCATAATAACGATAAACTTTCTCACTAATACGAGATACTAAGTCATTATTATAAGAAAGCTTCTCATTACTCTTACAGAATAAGTCTGACTCCAATGCGGTAGAAAGGAGCTTCCATTAAAACTGAGACACTGAAATATTTTTCAAAATATAAAGTCATACACGTTTGGAACAACATGTCATTACATTTGATAAAATATCAAACTGACATTAATTTAACAAAAAAACAAAAAAAAAAAAAAAACTTCTCTTAAAAAATGTAGTTGTTAAATTTAAAATGACAAAGCAATAAAGAAATTAATCAAAATGAAGACAACATGTGGTACATGTAAAATATTAGGTTAACATACTCATAGTGAATGTGAACAACACGTGAACTTGGAGTACTGTCCTACATCTTATTTAAATTTCTCCCACAGTTGGTCAAACACCACTGAAAAAATAACTAGCTTTGCCTTGTCAGGTGCCACACTTCTAACATGGAAAAACAGCTATTTTAAATAAATAATTTCTTGTTTCTTACAATTCATGTAAACGACCTTATACATTTCAGGACCACTGTATGTGCTTTTAAAGTTTGATTTTGACTCAGTGATTTCAATGGTACTCATTGATTTAAAATCATTAAAATTGAACAGAATGTGCACATCCTAATGACAATATTATCTACATTTTTGGTTCAGTGGACATAAAAACCAAAGAACACCACTTTTAGCCTTAAAAGGCAGCATTATATGGGCAAAACAGACACTTTGCAACCAAATTAACCTTTACACATTTGAGAATTTATTTCATTAATTTTATTCTTATATATTACAGTGACAAGAGATGGTCAGTTATCACAAACTTTGTCCATTCACATATTTATGCATTTAATGTTTGTATGGTAATAGCTTAGAAATAATAAAAAGAACAGACACCCCCAACCTACCCTAGACTCCCATTTCTCAGAAAAGAACAAGGATCAAAGTGAGGATATTCAGTGCACAGTGTTCAACCCCAACCAGATAAATAAATTATTCAGAATACGAACACAGACAAACATCACATGTATGCGTCTATTATACATGCTTATTTGTGAGTGCGCGTCACAGTTTGGTAGAGTTGCCCTTGACGTAAGAGGAAGACACACTTGGAACTTGTGTGCACATTTTTGTATCAAGAAGAGAAATTTCTACAAAAGTCAAGAGTCAAAAAAAAAAACAAAAAAAAAAAAAAAACAATTCATAAATTAAACTCACTTTGACAACGATTTTAAGACAAACAAGAAGACTAAACATTGAATGACTGGGACCCAAATGACAATTTTAGACATCCAAGTACACGCTGACAATACGAGTCAACTTTCCATGTGGGTTTTCAAGTTTTTCCCAGGACATCCCTCTAAACTGAGTGCTTGTTATAGTAAATGAAACTAAACATGATGTGTGGGATGGGTAAATAGGATTGTAATGCATTTCACCCCCCCCCACCAAGGCATATTTCCCAACACTGCAACCCAAAAAAATCCCATAAAGCAAAGAAAGAAAAAGAAAAAAAAAAATTCAACCACTTTATCCATGTCCTTCAGTCAATAATGGCATTGCACACACAATACTGGTGGTGTGGTTTTGCACAGCTATTGGCTTTATACTTAATGAAGGTATGGCAGGTGAGTGAATATGTGCTAGGTTATGTGCACAAGAAGTCCAACTGGAAGAGGAGGAGGAAGGGTAGTACAGTGAAGAGGTCCGTATTCCATCTCATCACCCGTTGTACAGCAGTTTTGTCCCTCGGCGTCTAATACTTCATGACAGAAGGGCGGATGGAACAAGCGAGCGCATGACTGTCAATACTCATATGCAGTCCACAGAGAAAGAGTTATGACGGCATGGTGTTTTTCTTCATTAAACACACATCCATAGCAGCAGGTGGAGCCTTTAAGACCTCCCTCTGAACAAAACAAAAAAAAACTCCATTTCCCATAATCCCCATAGGCAAGTTGTGGAGATATGAAAGTTCTGGGAAGTATGTTTTCCCCCCCAATAGGCCCATCCAACCCACCAAAATTGTCCCCTATCCTACTAGTCAGTTTTTGCATTTCAACTCAGTCTCACCCCTCACCCCCTGTGACCATCGTTCTTCAAACTGGGGTTTAGGGGGATCATCGTTCAGGCTCAGATTCCAGGGCCAGAACCCGTTTACGCTCACGGCACTGCTTCTTGTGGGCCGGCCAATCTCTCTGTTGGCACTGTGAGCCGCAGTAGCGTGCCACCTGGCATCGGCCGCAGATGTTGAACTCCCTCAGCTGGAATGGTACAAAGACAGAGACACTAGTAGAATTGTCACAACTCAAATCAATGAAATAAACACAATAAACATGTTAAAGTGACAACTGTTTGAAAAGCATGCAGTCAATATTAGCTAATTAGAGAGTATAATTTCTCTGAATATAGTGTATAATTCAGTGCAACAAAAACAAACATCCATATACAATATAGCATATTGCCTGTTGCCATGCTTCTTGTGCCATTTCGCACACTTAAAAGAATTGCATTTTAAATAAAAGTCTTATGTGAGTGTTATGTGACTGTGTTCATATTTAACAATGCATGTTGCTAGCTCAACAAAACAAGACCACACAGAATGCCTTATCTCATACTGACCCTCCTCTCAATGAGCGAGCAGGGTGGGTAGTGACACTCGTAGTAGGTGCAGGAGCACTCTTCCTCTTCCACCAGCTCTCCGTTGGCATTGTAGTAGCGTGTGCGACTCAATTCCAGATACTGCTCTTCCACTGGGTCTGCTGGAACCTGCTGGATGGCCAGCCAGTACAGCGACTGCTCTCTGAAGTGAACATTATACAAGCACATTTCCTAAATTTTCGGCTTCTTTCTTGCGTAAAAGCTGTAAGTCATAAAATCTGAAAGTATGGATTTTTAATTACCTTTGTTTGCTGGACAGTTCTTCTGGTTTGGGACTCCATCCCACAGGAACGAGACGCAAGTTGTCTAGACGGTTGTCAACTGTGACTGAGTTTATGTGAACTACTTGGAAACTTGGAGCAATTCCACCTCTGTGCTTTTCCCTGTGAATAAGTACACCAAAAATGTGACAACTTAAACACACATATATATATATATATATATAGATAGATGTCTACTTATTTGCAGCCTCTTCAGGATTTACACATATGCAAAACTACATATTTTTAAAATCAACTAATCGATGGGTTTCCTGAAAGACTGTGAACTAATCACAGCATGCTTAAACATTGGAGGGTAAATGCTCTTTTTTGGTGCAACTTCATTGAAGGTGCAAACAGAAACATTGCAGGTCTGTTTCATTACGATATGATCTAGCATTGATTATCTTAGCCAGCAATACAATATTTATAGATGCCTCAAAACACGCCATGAAACAGTTCATATTAAATAGACTCTGGAGCCTGAAAAATGTATCATAAGGTGCATTGTAAATATATATTTTTATGCATAGCATCAGTGCGTCACATCGTTAGCCATTTGATCAATGTATCAATCCATACTGATATATCATTTCACCCCTAGTGAGAAGGTGGCTTCATGAAAAACAAATTTCATTATGACTTTCACTGGTGGTCCAAATTGTGACAGCCGTATCTAAAGATCATAAATGGTGAATAAGCAGTGGGAACTGCAACAGGCTCTAACAGTACACTCACCAGAGCAACTCGTGCAGTGGTCGACCAGCCCATCTACCCTTGCCGATGTCAAAGGCATAAGCAAAGATTTTTGCCCCATTCCCATCTGCATCAACTTCCATGCGTGCCTATAAATAAAGACATGCAGGCATTAATTTTCATAGGACTAAATAACAGTATTGTGACCATAACAAAAAAGGAATTCTTTGGGTATTTCTTAAAATAAAAACTAATGTAAAATGTGCTAGGAAAAACCTGAAAAAGTCATAACACAGAAGGTTGTTGGTTCAAGGTTCAAATTTCAAACAAACAAACAAAAAAGCAATCAACAAAAGGAGTTCTCACCTCAAAGGCATAGTTTTCCACCAATGGTATGTCTTGCTCATCAATCAAAGTGTACTTTGTCTGAAGGAACAAAAAGTTAATTAAGAAAACAATCCAAAAACATATCAGTTATCTTGCTCCCTCACTGAAAACTCAAGTCAAACATAATGTGTTTTTAGGCTTCTCACACTTTTTGACCAATTTTCTATTAGTTTCTATTATTAAAGATTTGTTTTCAGCTCATTATGTGTCAACATAGAATGTTCTACATGTTTATTTCAATGCTGTTTGCGTTTTAACTATGGTTTTGGAAAACACCGAATGGTTGAACCATGTTGGTAACGACGGAACTTGCGACCAGTTTTAGCCAACGATGCTCTTAGGAAACGCACCCCAGACAGGTTTAATAAACCAGTTCAGACACTGATCGCTGATGTCTGAGAAACAATGACTAACGTTACTCGTATGGTTACTCAGTACCGAGCTTTCTGGTAATTAGGACAGTTATTCGTGGAATTTTAAATTTGCTTTTTAACCGCTATATGAAAAGTATATCGGTAACCTTATCTGTGTGTAAAGCAATAAGAGAAAATATTTTAAATGTTACGCATGTCACTACAGATTCCAGAATTTAATAAGCATAAAAACAGATGAAGACACCCTAAGCAAACTTTCTGCCGACCAGACGTAACTTATGACCGTCGATTAACAGGAGCTCTATTCCGTCTTACGGCAACATATAGTGGGCATCACAGGACTGTATGGCACGCATCTCGTTAGTGACTTCTTTCATGCGATTTCTCACATGCTCCTATTGTTAACCCCATAGATATCCGTTTACCGGCTGCCCTCTAGTGTCATGGCATGAGCGGCCTGGCATCCCAGAAACAGCTTGGATTTGTTCAAGAGGACGCAAAGAAAGCGGTGAGGTTTAATAAACTGACAGCATTTTATGGAAGGTTTAGCAATGCATTACAATGCGATTGAGATGAAGTGACTAAATAAATGTTTGACAGATAAACCGCGTAAGGATAGTGCTAAGGCTCATCACAGCCAACATGCCGGTTGTCATGCTGCGAACGGTTCCTGGTTGAGGCATTTTCAGAGCTTCTCTGAGCCATATTGGATGACAGTGTCATTACTGATGTGGATCAAGAAAACGCAACAGTCTTGTGCTTAAAACCTTACTAAAGTGTTAATGGAAAAATAAAACTTTTACATTCCTTAGTTAACAGGCAAACTCTCGCCCCAGCCGTCTAGCAGCGCTGTAGCCACGCTAGCGGCACTACCACAGCAAAAGTAGGCGGCTCAAAAGGGACTAAACCTACTCGGCTGATGAGCTGATCAGTTTTATCATAAAATCCACCCGTTTCGACGACAACTATATGCCTACATAACATATATTTCTCTCTGACTAAGGTCGCTAACATCAAAATGGACAAATCTGGCATTTAAATGTTAAACACAAGCATTTAGCTCACGGATCTCGAATCCCCTCCCCTTCGCGTCGCACATGGCAGCCCTAGGATTCAGCTCACCTTCCCGGCCACACGGCCAAGTCGAACAATCCCAAGCTTGAAATCCGACATTAGAGGGGATGTCAGGTCTGGGATGAAATGGGAGAGCAGGTACGACGGTATTAGGTCGGAAATCGGACCGGGCAAACCAACCCTGAGCACAATTTTTAGTGTAATAGGGTCAGTCGCTGCCCGCGTCTTCCCCACCCGCTTCCAAACCTCCGTGATGCACCGCTGAGAGGCGTTGGAAAAACCTGCCAGCTTCTGGGGGAGGGACTAACAAAATTCAGGACGTAAACCAATCGTAAAAGCGGACTGACAGCGGTTTGTCCAACCAGAGCTGTGCATCGTCAATGCATTCGTGTTGGGCGTTTAATTCTTATGCTGACGTATCACGGATAAACTTGAACATGTTTGTCCGCTCTGTCTAATCACAATATGAGATTTCACGACAAAGCCCGCCCCTTGTACAACCACGCCTTTTCGTTACGTAATTAAAACACGACATTTTAGCGCGAAATATTGCTCACCGGTACAGCTGGTGTAAAGGGAACATCAAAATTATTCTTATTTAAGTAGCCTTTTAACTCTGTTGTGCCACTGAAACACATCTGTTATATAATCCCATTTCCAGAAAAGTTGGGACGTATTGCAAAGTACAATAAAACAAACAAGATTTTGTAATTTATTCTTTTCAACGTTTATTTAACTGACAAAAGCAAAAAAGGGTCTCCAATGATTTCACAGACTAACTTAATTGCATTTTGTAAATATAGACACATCTTGGTTTTGATGGCTGCAACACACTCCAGAAAAGTGTCTCTGTACAAACCCAGTATATGCCTCAGCCCCAACAGTACCTTTACACATATGCAGGTCACCCATGCTGTGGGCACTATATATGGCCTATACCCCATACGATGAAGGGTATTGGCTTTTGGACCTGTCACTGTTAAAAGTCTAAATAGTCTCTTTAGTCTTTGGCATGGTGAAATCAATGTCTGTTTTTTCCAAAAACAAGCTGAAATGTAGACCCGTCTGATCACAGCACACATTTTGATTGGACTACCTGAAATGAGCTTAAGCCCAAAGAACTAGACAGCTTCTCTGTATAGAATTTACGTATGGCTTTCTTGCATAACAGAGATTTAATTAAAAAATGCATTTGTGCCCAGCGAAGCATACCAATTTGCAAAACGGAATTCATAGTTGATATAAAAACTGGATGACTAGTAATTTCCTACTGCTAAATTCTGAAGAAAAAAAAAACAGGAGTTATTATCGGACCAAAAACCTCTGCATGTAATAACCTAGAACACTATCTAACACTTGATGGCTGCTCTGTCAATTCTTCGTCATCAGTTCGGAACCTAGGTGTGCTATTTGATTTGCAATCTTTCCTTCGAAAGCCACATTTCTAGCATTTTTACAATCTTTTCACTTTTTATTTAGCCTCTGTTCCAACTTCATTAGAGTGTCTTGGAGCCATCAGAATGTTTATATTTACAAAATACAATTAAGTTGGTCAGTGAAAACATCTGAAATCCTTTTGCTTGGAGTTTTGTCAGTTAACTGGTCAGTTATTACAATCTCTTATTTTTTTAACAAATCATGAACTCTTGTTTTTATTGTCCCATTTTTTTGGAAATGGGGTATATTTGTTATTAGGGGTGCATTATGGGATTGATTAAGTGCAACTGATAATGTCCACTATGGTTTCGGACAGCATCACAAATGGGTGTCCATTCAAATAGTGCAGTATAAACTGGTAGGGCAATTCCAGGCACAGCCAAGGATTTGCTGAGCAATTATTATTGCCTAGCTAAAAAAAATTAAATTAAATTAAAAAAAATTCAGGATAGGACTTGTTGCACTACACTGCACTACAGTTGTTTTAATTCAGTAACAAAAAATGTCATCTTAATACTTTTTAATTATTTGAAATACCTTAGATTACTGTAAATGGTCAATGATATCGGCTGTGTGGATCACTCCACTGTGGCAACCCTTGATAAAGGGAGCAAGCCGAAGGAGAGAGAGAGACTGTAAATGGACAATTGAGATAATATTCACTAATATTTTGAACTTTTTTTTTTTTTTTTTGTGATGACTGACTGTGTAGCAAATTAACTCATGGAGAGTTACATATAAACAGAACAGAGCTGTCTGATTCCAACCAATAACTCCAATAAATCCTACATGCAAGATCAGATGACAAATTAGCATACTGCAACAAGATAGATAGATAGATAGATAGATAGATAGATAGATAGATAGATAGATAGATAGATAGATTAAGCTATTGCAAGAACAGTCGGGTCCCAAGTTTAACTCGAGTAACGATTCCTGGCCACAGCTGCAGGAAAACTTAATATCAGACTTGCGCACTCTACCACCAGTTCACTTCCGTGTTATACACCTGCGACAGGTAGGCAGGGCTCTAAAACTGGATACACCTGCGCCACGGGTATTTTACAGTATATACATCAGCGAAACCAGGCGAACCCTTTGTATTTTATTCTTCTAAAGGTAACCAGACATATTAGTACTGGTGCCATGAGTACGGAATATAGACTTTGTGAACTGGCAACGGTGTCCTTGCATGTCAATGACCTGGAGTCTGGGTCTCAGCTGGACGACACTCCAAAACATCAAGACCGAGTAGGAAATGTATGTGAAGGTGGCGGGCAGTTTTTACACACCAATGGTACAGTTAATGGAGGATCGTCGACAAAAACTGTGCGCAACTTTGAGAAAACGGAGAACCCTGTAGGCAGCGGTGCAGACTCCTTATCGGCTTCAGGAGAGATTAAACTGTGTCCAGTACATGAACGCGAGCTACAGTTGTACTGTAGTACAGAAGGAAGACTGACCTGCTCGAAATGCGTGTCAGATGGATCTTGTCAGGGTCACACGGTGACAGAGCTGGTTACTCGGGCAACTGCAGTAAGGGTGAGTCACGTTTAGTTAAGTAACATAATAAATAGGTTTTAATGTACAAAGCGTTGACTAAACACTTGATAACAAAATACGTTCGCTATTCTTTTCTAATTTCTAATGTTGGAATAATAAATATAATAAATAATAAATAATAAAGAGTTTCAGCAGTATTGTGTATGTAATTTGTGTATATAGTCATATGGGGAGGGCGTGGTTAGTTAGTTTCATTATGTTAGTAACGTTAAGGCCCGAGGTGAAGAAACTTAGCTTTTTATTTATTACTGCAATCAGATACATTCCCTTTGGAATTTAAATCTTTATCGGTCCCCCATAAAAAATGTGATTTAAACTTTTCTGGCAGTAATTATGCTGCTTAATGTATTATTATTATTATTTATTTTTATTATTATTTGTTTTGCATTGTACATTTTTTATTCACAAGAACTGATTTCCTAACACTTTGCCTAGATTTTAAGTCTTTAATAATAATAAACATTTATTTTAAAATTTCTATTTCAAAGCAGTGTTGCAAGGCTCAGTAAGCCTACCTGCAATGCTCAAATCAACACTGCAAAGCTCACTTGTGTTATACACTGGCCAGAGAAAAATAAATAAATAAAATGTAAAAAACAAATAGATAAAATATCAAACCAGACAGCATTTTTTTTTTTTTGATATAGCACAAACATTGTCAACCAACCAACTAAATATCAGTAAAATTAATTTACAATTAACTAATTAGTTTTACAAAAATCACAAAGAAGTTGAAATAAAATTAAGACATTTGTAAGCTTCCAAATACTTTTGAGGACCTGTAGATCTGAAACCTGTTGTCTGTGTGATGAAACATTTCCTCAATACTTTCATATACCCTTTTTTCAACAACAGACAAATTCAGATCATATCCACATTCCTTCACATTCCTGCCATGTACATACCATTAAACTGCTGGTTTAATGCCTCTTATGTGAGTTTTCCTGTTTTTTCTTTCTTTGTTTTAAACAGAATCAGTTGGTGGATGTTTGCGAAAAGATGCAGCTGCAAGCCCTGCGGATTGAACGATTCATCGAACATACACTTACAGCTAGAGAGAAAGTTGTACAGGTACCAGAAGATTTCACTGATTAGTCAGGACAGCTATATGGAACACAATGGCTTACATGCATTGTATTATAAACCATGTTTTATCTATTTATTTATTTACATGGTAGTATTATGTTATTGGACATGATTCGACATTCGACTGTGATATTATTATATTTGTGACTTGGTGTTATAATAAACATCATAATTAAACATCTGGTGTTATAAGATTTTGTCTCTTATGTTCAGATAAACTGTAGTTATAACAGTGTAATATGTTGTTGTAATTGCCTCTTGTGCTTTATAATTGATAGACAGATGCAAGCAGTGCAAGAGAACGTGTGCTGGCTCAAGTGAATGTGGTGCGTGAGGCACTCGAGGAGGAGGAGCAGCGTCTCCTAGAGGCCATACAGAGAGAGGAAGAGCGTGTGGAGCAGTGCCTCCTCACTCAGAGAGCACACTGGACTCACACTCTGGAGAAACTCACACACGCACGCACCAGCCTCGTGCACACACTCACACACTCGACAGATACCATGATTGTGGTGAGTGAATGATAAAGCCAGGGGTGTAAAAAGAACAGAGAATTTGTGTGTAAAAGTTGTTAAAAAATATAAAATATGGATACTTTGTCAACACTTTACACATTCTGTTCATTTAAGAGTCAAAGAATTTGTCATATTAAAGAATCAGAAAGTAAAATTATATTTTAGAGATTTTTTTTTTCTAGCGCAATAATATGCATAATTATCAATATGTCACAATAATATAACAATCCATATTTCCATGGCCATAAACCATGCTGACTTCTCTTTATCTAGTCACACATTAAAGTGTATATGATCCACATTGTAAGTCTGTAAGTTACATAAATATTTGTAGTTATTAACTACATTTTTTGCCATATTCAAAATCAACTATCAAATCTGATAATATTTGTAGTACTTTATATTAATGCATTTTTTCCTATTGATTTTTGGGTCCTATTTGGACCTGGATATTACTTGATAAAATTGACCACAGAAGAGGTGATCTCATTAAAGTAGTACACAAACTTTGTAGAGACAAACAAATTTAGGAAAACAAATCAATCAATTTAAAAGTAATCTCACCTTACAGCATAAGGTTCTAGGACACCCTTCAATTTTATCAACAGCTAAACTGACATTTGATTACAGTTATAAATAGGATAAAACATTCTTTAGTATTTAGTTGCAATAGTACTTCACTGAATAAATTCCCCAAAATAATACTTAAAATTAGCAAAGTACTTTACACTTATGAATCATTTTAATTGAAAACTAAATGTTTAGATGTTCATAATCAGTTAATAAATAATAAAAATTTATATTCATGTAATGAATTATATTCATTACTATTATTGTGTGATATTCCACTGATTGTTGTGTTTCTATCTTTCTTTCTTTCTTTTTCTTTTTTTAGAACTCTAACGAGGAAATAAATGACAGGTAATTTCAGTTTACAATAAATGCAATAATATGTCCACACAAATGCATAAAATGAGATAAGCTGGATATGATAATTGATTACGTATATGACGGTGCTAGAATCGAGGATGCGGAGGGTGCTGGTGAACCTAGAGACACTGAGCAACTGACTTTGAACAGAGGCTGCAGTGACAGTAAACTCATGGTGGGTTTATGGGCCAGTGCGTTACTGCTAGGACCATCTGGTAAGTGTATTTCCATTTACAAAAGACAGTATTTAATTCAAAACAGATTCTTTATATCACATGATTACCATACTCATGGTTTTCCAATGTTTTGGTGATACAGATTCACAAATATGATGACCCCTTTTCTGAGAAAAAAGAAACATAATTTTTATGCATCAATTCATATTTATAAGGGGGAAAATAAAAATATGATAAATATGCATAATATATTATTTGGAAAGTTTAGCTGCATCATCAAGAGTACTGTTAGATTGTGTGTTAGATTGTTGTGGCTGTCAGTTGAACAAAATAGTTCTGATTTATCTCATCATTTTTGTCCAGAAAGTGTGTTCCATTTGCTGAATAATTTAATACAAATATATTTGTATTAATATAAAAAAAAAATAAAGCATTTTTAATAATTTTTTTTTTAATCATTTATTTGACACTTCAGTTTTTTTTATATTGCTTACACTGAAAAAAAGTCTTCTTCCCTCTGTAATATCAATGTAAGCATTATAAGTGTACTATAAAATTATGAAAACCCCTGTCATTCTACATCCCTTACATTCAGCTTCTAATTTTCTTTTTCTCATCATCATCAGCTCATTCACTCATCATCATTTTAACATATCTTTCTTTTCTTTAGCCCACAGGTTAACTACACTACACTTTGAAGCTCAGACAGTCAGTCCTCTTCTCTCCCTCTCCAACGATCAGCGCACCTTAACTTTCCTGCCCAAACGTCAGCGTCAGTTACCCCAGTATGACCCGGCACGCTTCGACAGCTTGCCTAATGCCCTCTGCTCCCCTTCTATGTCCTCTGGTACTCACAGCTGGGTACTTGACATGGGCACGAGTGCTGCCTTCAAAGTGGGTGTATGCTATTCCAGCATAGAACGCAAGGGGTCCGGCAATGCCGCACGACTGGGCTACAACACAAAATCATGGGTGCTCTCACATTATGATGGAGACTTGTCTTTCTGTCACGATGGATGTAATGTGGGTATCACAGTGGCTAAGAAGCTCAAGAGAGTGGGACTGCTGCTGGATTGGCCTAGTCAGACCCTACTGTTTTATGATCCTGAATCTATGTCTGTGCTGCATGTAGTCAGACATGCTTTCAGTGAGCCGCTGCTAGCTGCCTGTGCTGTGGCTGATCAGAGTGTCTCTATAGTGCACTGAACACCCGATGAATGTTAATGAAGGCTCTGAAGATCCCGAGGACTTGAAGGAATGGTGGATGTAACATTATGCAATGGCATTTGAACCAATGATCATTTTTAAAAATGTTTTACATTATCTGTGCCACTGAAGACCAATATATGCAATAATATCAATCACACTGTTTAGTTAAAGAAGCTAATTAGCCTTACTTCATAATTATGTACTATCAGTAATTCTTTGATTTTGCAAACCTGCTTAAAAGAACTACAAGCATATTTTTATATTTATAAGTTATTTAAATAATTTTATTCTCCATCTCTTTCAAAGTAGTTCATGTGTATGTGTTAAAATTAGTGCAATTATTGTTGACTGTTTGTATTTATTACCTGCACATCATATGAAATAGTTGCATTTGTCTGTGACAATACCCAACTGATCCTGATATGATATGGCTGATACTGATATTTGATACTATATTTTAGTTTTCACATGAGATCATGACTCTGATGTCACAGCTGGGCAATTGTCTTGTTAGAACCTTGGGAAAATTAAACTTAGACGATCAGATTTTCACATGGTTATTGTTAAATCTGTCATAATGACAACAATGTTCTGACCTTTTATCTGATAATGTATGTAACATTTTCATGCAATATAATGTGGACTGAAATAATGAAAGCATTTTCTGTTGTGTATTCTTGATAATTCTACCTATATCTCATTTGGTGTTCTGTGGCTGGCAAAAACACAATAAATTGCAGATTACCATGAATCACTGTAGAATCTACCCTCCTCTAATGTTCCCTCCATCCCTCTCATCCATAATGGCATATAGCACTTTTTTTGTTTGTTTCAGAATTGTTTGAACTGAACTTTTTGCTTGAGATGAACTTTTCAGGAATTTTGACATCCCTATTATTAGTAGTAAATAGAAATGTATTAGAAAAACTCCTAATTTTCTCCTAATTCATTCCAGTTCATGAACGCTTTTGAATACAGACCAAATACACAAGTTTGGTCTCTTTTTAAAGAGGACAATTAGCATCTTATTGCTGGGGGAAAAGAAAAAGTACTAAATGCTGTGCTATAAAATCAAAGCCTTGTTTCAAATTTAAAGTAGTTGGATATATACAGTCAAACCAAAAAATATTCAGACACCAGATATCATTTTTTCATATTTTTTTACTACTGGGTACACTATAGTTAATTTATGTAAGGATACCAAAATAGCAAAATAAAGTAAACTGTATTCGTCATACAGTGGACTACCAGTAAAACTGATAAAAATTTGGTACCAGAAATTATTCAGACACTTTGACCTGACTATGTTTGCTTAAATGTTTTTTTCCTTTAATTGCTAAAAAAATCCTTTTTAATTAGTTAACCTAAATTGGTATTATCTAATTGTGTAATTAAATTTAAAGTTATCTGACATTATCAAGATTAATTTGTTCTGACACTGTTTAACTCTGAGTTCTTTGCATATTTTATACCATATAGTGAATAAACTATGATAATATGAAAAATGTTGAAGGTGTCTGAATAAATTTTGGTTTGACTGTATATTAACCAGGAGACTCAGACCTTTCCAATGATATGTATTTTTCACAGGACGAATTTTGAGTGTTTAAGTTTTAAAATGATATCTAATTTATTAAAATATGTGATGAGTGTGATTATGATGATTACTAAAATATGTGATAAGGAAAAAGGGGCAATTAAAAAAAAGAGAGAGTGTCAAGAGACACTAGGTGGGTTAAGATGTTTGAATGTGTGCAAGTCCAAAAAGTTTGGAAAAACAATAACATTTTCATCAAACAACTTTCATAATTACTGTGTGTCTTTAGAAGATATGTAATAAGGTGCATGATTTGTATTGGCAACATTTATAGTACGTTTATGGTACTTTGTTGAAAGTTTTGGAACTAAACTGTTATGTTTCACAGACACATGGTTTAGAAAGCTCTGTGATGCACTGGCCACCTGTGCAGGGTATTGTATTGCCCTTAGTTCAAGTTGCTGGGATATAGGCTCTAGAATTCCGGTACTCCTGCAACTCTTCATAGGCTGGAAGGATGACTGTTCAAGCCCAAACAGAAGTCATCACCTCCTGTGGCCTTTAGCAAGACAGCTGTTATCCGCTGTGTGTTACCATCATTATGTAAAACTTCTCTTAATCTTTAAAAGTACACAACCAAGTTGTTGGCCTACTGGAAAACAATAGTTGCGTATGCAACATAATGATTACACTTGAGAATTCTGACTTTAAATATGTTGTTATTATTATAATTTCAAAAATTTTACATTTAAAAAATGAACCGCCTCTTAGGAGGAACCTACCTTTTAAAACACCACTGGATGGCAGCAGAGGACAATATTCACTTCCTTCTGGTTCACCAGAGAACAGACTTTACTCATGCTGCAGCAAATTTGAAATGGATACAAAATAGATGTATTTTATGCCAAGTTTTATTTACTGTTATATTACGCATCTTATCTGACTTGCGCATCTTATTGTTATCTGAATGCAGACTACTGCACAGTTTTCACTTTGCACTGTGAACTATATTAATATTAATTTGTTTTGAAACACAAATGTAAAGAATTAGAAGAATATATAATCACACAAGATTTCAAACTGATTGATCATTAATTTTCATTATTATTATTATTTTTTTTTCTTTATTTTGAGATAAAATGTAATTATAAATTGTACATCTTTGGTTTTCTTATTCAGGTTACAAAACTATGTATCCATCAAGTTGCCCCATTTCATATTTATGGCACTATGTTAAGTTAAAAAAGCATAAGTATGAATAACCCATAGTAATAAACTTTTACAATAAAAAAATACATTTGTTACAGTTCTGTTCATGTACTGGTCATGTTCATGTACATTGACTCCAATGTTAACAGCAACAGTGAACATTCTAGTATCAAGTGTGTTCCTATAATCCGATAATTCAACAGTGAATAGATGTTTACAAAATGATTTATATTAAACTTCCTTCATCTTCTTCACTATTCATGCCATAGTATTTTTACAGTGTTACATGACATGTTTTTGAGCATCATTTCCCATCATAAGAGGAAGAAGGAAATGTGATCTTTGTTACCATTAGGATGTATCCATCAAGTTGGTTCCTTGTGGGGCCCTCCCACAAGCTAAAATTTCCATCAGTTATTGCGGTTAGGTAGGTGTGCATACTACGAGTTTGAGGATGTAATCTTGCTGGATGGGATCAGATTGAGAGGTGGTGGCTCAATGTTTAACTCATGTCTCAGTTCATCAAGGTTCTGCTCCCAGCGCCGTTCGTAGAAGATGCTCAGAACACACCGGGCACGACCGCCATTGCGCAGAGCCCATGGTCCCAGAGACTGAACCAGCAACTGTAGACGACTGACTCCAACATATAGAGACACATATCAATTTTTACTTACTTGCCAAAACTGCCACATGATCTACATGACTTTTTTTTTTTAATTAAAAACAGCATAAGTTAAAGGTAATATAACAAATACTATCACAAGTTAAACATTTTGTTAAACATTAAGTGACAATTTTAAGGAAAATGATTGCAAATGATTCCTTTTGATTTTAGGTTGAAATATGATTGTGAAGTATGATTGAAATATGATATGTAAGTTCATCCACATATATATTTTTTAGGATAAATTAGAATCAAATTGATGTACTAGAAATAACGTCATATTTATTCCCCAGATACAGTAATATCATACTAAGGGTCTTTACTTCAGAACATTCATTTTCTAAATTAGCTTACAAGCAGCACTTCCTCCATCAGGAGGAAACAAAAAGTTAACAAATATTCAGTAGGACGTATGCAATTTCCTTGTGGTGACACAGGAGCCAGTAAACCTATAAAACTGGTAAAGTACACAGTTACAGTGTACAGTATTAGATGAAAGCGAAGGATGACAACACTAGGACGTCATCATAATAAAACCTTCTATAAAGACCACAATGAAAAATAAACATAAGATTGGGAAATATTTAGTGAGGACAAATGTTGGTTGTAATCATGGAATATTTCTGCAGATTTACTGCAATCCTGTTAAACAAGTTTTATAATTTGAGATGGAGCAACTCCATAATTTATACTATGACTGTACACATTTCGGCACCTAATTCAAATAGTCACTGTGTTATATAAATACATTTAAATTATTTAAATTTGTCACTGGTTAGATATATACATAAAAGAATCTTCTGGTTTCATTACAACCTAAGCTCTACAGACCACATCTCTGTCATTTTCTCAGTTACCACAGACAATAATGTTGCCTCACAATAATGTTAATTGCTTACACAGTATGAACTTAGTCACAGTCTATGGGGCAAGACATTCTAGAGGTTTACAATAAGATATGTGAAGCTTGTATTTTTGTTAAAGCATTTACATTCATTCTTCCATATGAAAATGTTTTATATACTAGCTGTAAGCTGTAAAGTTGTCTTTTAAAACAACTTCTGATTTTGATTGCTTCCAGTGTACTTTTTTTGTAAGTCGCTTTGATAAAAGCGTCTCGCTCTATAGTATTCCCAATGTAAGAGCATTACTGTATATATGTTTTATGTTTGTTTGTTAAAATGATAATCTGTTTCTGCAGTAATTGACAACATGTTGCTGTGTACAGGCATATATGTTAACTCACCTGACAGACAGACGGAGGGGTCCAAGCGTTGCTCCCAGAACACACATGGGCAGACCAGTCTGTGCAGCTTCAAACAATTTCACAATAACCTCACCTGTGGGTAAGAAACAACAGGAAAATCTTTCACGAGATGAAAAATGCATGCTATTATTTGATGCTTCTGGAATTTGAGATATGTACCAGCAAAAATAGTCAAAAATTCACAAAAAGTATTTATTGAAAATGATCTAGGGGGCTCAGTGTACTTCAGTGGCAAAATAGGTCTGATGTAGCATTGTATTTACACAGAACCAAAAGCTTTTAAAGGATTGTTATATAGGTATACATCAAATGGAAACTATAAACACCTGATACTTTGACACTTGTTATGGTGTCAAAGGCTCACCTAGCATATTGGTCGGCATATTAAGCAAGGTATGCAACAGGTCGTGGACCTCACGATATCGTTGCATGACATACGCTAGCTCCTCATTGTCCACAAACTTCACATCAGCTCTTGAGTCAGGGGTGACTCTCTGAAACAAAGTTGAGATGACAATGGTTAATTTGAGGTATTGGTAAATGTTATGTGATAATTTGTGTTTTTCATTTGTCTTACATTTTCTTCTAGGAAACGGAGATACTCTCTTCCTAAAGTCCCATCTGGCAAAGCAGACATACGAGTGAGGTCTAACGTCGATAGACGGATCCTTGGACGCTCTCTAGAGACAAAATTTGAACATAAAGGTAGCAGTAAAGTTTGGCTTAGCAAGGACATTTGATGTCCATGATGGCCGTTACGAATGACGGATGCCATAAACAGTTTTAGTAGTTAAAGTAAACAAATGAGACATACATGAGAATTGTGTAACCTTCAGGGTCATTTCTCATCCGATCCCTTAACTTGATCAGGGCCTGGTGCCCTGTGGTTTCCCCAAGAACTGCAACCATATCTGTTTTGGTAAAATATGTCAATATGCTTGAAAGTATTGAATGATGGGGATTACTGTCAGAATTCCAGCTCACATGACTTAGGAAATATTTTCCTCAGCATAAACAAAAATACCTTTCAACCTGTTATAGGCTGTGACAGGGTGATTCAGTGTAACAATAAAATGCCTCCATATTTTAGAAATTAATGTTATAGTAAAAATTTGGAATTCCTAACTAACCTTTTCTGGCCTGTGGTATTAATGAAAACTAATGACAATAAGAGTTTTCAATAATAATCTCTTCCACCCAAACAATTTTGGACTTTCCACTGAGACTGAAAAAGAAACTGACATGTGTTATTTAAATAACCCTTTATCAAGAAGGCAGACATCAATCAGTGTTTACTGTCAGTCTAATATTCAAACTTAATGACTATTAAATAAAAGACTCACCATGTCTGTAGGGGTTCTTTAGAGCAGCCACACCAGAACCTAAAGCCAAAACAGCCTTCTGGACAGAACTTGTTGGGATATGGCTTGGATACAACCTTCCATTGTACTGCTTTGAATCTGAACTTGAGTACTGCTGTGCGGTGAGTACTGAGTGCGGGAGAGAGAGTGATAGGTTGAACAAATCCTGAGACAGCATTCACAGACTTAACAGACTCAACTACTCTAGAGCCATAATCCTCTGATCAACTATCATGCCTACAACCTTACTCTATGTTGTGAGTGTCATGAAGCTTAAACTTAGATTACTATAAAATGTAGCCTCAGAAACCTACTTGCTGTTGAGGGTACAACATGTGTTACACTATAACATATAATACTGTTGTATGACCATTACAATAATTTAAAATTTTACATAATGAAAGTATTTTCATGACAATTAGCATATCCTCAGAATGTCATTACTGTAAATAATAATTACAGCATAAATAAAAATAAAGAAATGTAGTCTTGGTGAGCATAAAAGGCTTTTCAAAAAATCTTAATTATTCCAGACTTTTGACTTACTGAGTATATATGGATCAACAATGAAAAAGCATTTGCAAACATCAAAACAGTAAAAATTAAATGCATTTTAAATTCCCCCCTTATACATCAGAATGCGTCCTGTTTATTTTTTATTTAGTCTGTGAAAAATAAATTTAACTTTAAAATGTAATAAAATGTAGTATGATCACCTTTCTGTTTACATTTTTAATAGGTACAATTTAGAATAAGTGTTGTTTTATTTTTACATAAATGTGTATATGGTATGCTAAATGACAACGTAACAATATTTCACCCATACTTTGACATTTTTACTTTCACAAAAGGGATTTGAAAAATTAAAGTAGACACGCGCATTTAATATCCTTTCAACGTATTGAAATATACTTTTGTAATTTGAATAGCTTTATAATAGCTACATTAAACGTACAACACTATATTTTATATAGCCATTCCAAACCTGTATCTGCAGATTCATTGTGGGGGCAGAAAAAGGCTTCAGACATTTCTCAAAATATCTTTTATTTTCCACATAAAAGAGAAGGGCATACAGTTTTAGAATGAAGAGATTAGGTAAAATTTTCATGTTCAGAAATTTGCGATTGGAGACAAACCAAAATAAGGGAATTAAGTATTTTAATGTCCTTCACATCTTTTGCGTTTTAAACCTTTTTTTTTTTTTTTTTACTAAATCGAATTGACTTCAAAGAATGTAGAAGAACACTAGAATGCGGTCGTACATGTTGTTTGTTACTTACAATAAATTATTTGATTGTGTCAGCTGCTGTATGTTGATCGGTGTAATGTCGTTTAAAGTTGTCATTTGTTGACATACAATATTTTAATCCCAAGCACCGCAATTTAACTATCACATTCTGTATAAATGATCAAGGGATATACGTTGTGCTTGATGACAGATGAACATAACCGTTTTCATGGCACTGGTTAGCTAATAAGCTACTAGCAAGGTCAGACATTTTTCCTACAAAATTTTACCATGCAATTCAGCAGATTACTTCTAATTATGAAACTTTGTATAAAAAAAAATACCTCCATATGAACGTCGACAATGATATCCGCGAGAGATTTTAAAAAAGCTAAGGAAAGCACCCGATTGACAACGCATAATGGATTGCAGGGACTGCATGTGGAAGCTGTTGCTCAGTAGGTTACAGAGAGTGTATGGCAAGCCGTTTTAACATTTAGTACTTAAAAGGGGTGGGCGGTGGGGGGTCTAATGCTATTTCATGCATTCTGAGTTATTTACACTGTTTACAAGAGTTGGATTCTAATGCTAAACATGGTCAAAGTTGCAAAAAACAAATTTAATGTATGACAGAGTATTTCTGTGCCAAAAACACTCCTTCTGGGTTTGTGTAAGTTTTGGAAAGTTTTTTCGAGCATGGAATTTCTTGTATGGGCACTTCTCCCAGCAGGGGCGCAGATGGGATTTTTTAACTGGGGGCAAATGTTTTCAACTCAGTTAGTTATTTTGCATAATTTGGGTTTTAACTAATGCTCAAGTAGTTGCTTTGCGTAATTCGGGCTAATGGTTTGCACTAAAAAAGCCATTGAGTGATTCTTATTTGAAATCATGGATAAACAACAATGAACGAAGGTAAACAAAGACCTGTCTGATCAACACTAGCAATGCATGGTCAAACTGTTATTTGTCTAGTATGCTAATCACCCACCAAAACATCATGTCTTCTGCAAAATATGTTTTATTTAGCTAAAATTTAACGTGTTCGCATTTGTGCGAGTGCATGGTCTGCACTGCTCCAAAGCTTCTGCTCTATAAAGCGCGCACAGAGGAATTTGGTTTTCAAGTAAAGTAAAAAAAAAAAAACCTAAAAAAACGCTTCTTAAACAGAGAAGGTGAACATGTTGGTATCCTTGTAGAAAAATAAACATGCAAGCATTGTCACTGACAAAGTTTCACTTTTCTTTTTGTTTTCATTTTGAAATACTGTCATTTACCTCACATTACGTTATGGATGCTTTCTTTTAATTTTATTTGATTCTTCAGTGTTTGCTAAACGTTCTGTAATTTATTAGTCTGTATAGGCTAATACAGCATGTGGTGTATGCCATGCTTCATCTTATTTGTTTTGTAGCCAGCTTTACTGTTGTTATGTTTTTAATGAAGAATAGGCTACCAATGAAATCAAAGCATTTTTATAAGAAAAATATCCATATTTAAAACGTAAGATTCACTATTAATCTAGCTTGCGCTAACTGCTTTGGCAAGGGGCGTGGCAGTACTGAAATACCATCTAAGCTGTTCGCCAATCGCAACGCACTGGGACAGCTAACCAAACATAAAACATTTCCTTTTTTTTCAGAAGGCGGGCCTTCATTAAACCCGAAACTAATCGAGCTATTTGTGCCAGGCTGGGAGAAAGGTATTGTAATAATGTAAATTATGTGAAAAATAATGCGTTTGAAACCTTATAGCATAACATCAGTTCAGTAAACTGGCCAACTGTCGCTACAAATTGCATGCAAATACTGACAAGCTTGTGGGCAGTATAAATGCGCAGAGAGTGACATTTGCGTCAGAATCTGAAACTGAACGCTGCAGTGCTGATCAAGCAGCAAGCACAGTGACATTCGCAATGCCTCATTACCGCTCTCAGGGAACCAAGGTTATGACAGTGACCGGAGATGTTCAAGCATGGGGTAGAAAAACACACCATTCCCAACCAATAATGATGCTGCTAAGGAAGCCCGTGGCTGACAGTCGGAAATAACCCAATGAACATCTTAGCTGAGGTATACCAAGCTAGCATATCTTGCCAAAATAACGAGCAGCTACACTGACTACAGGGCAGAACAACAACATTAGCAAGTGCCATGAAATGTAACAAAAGCATATATACAAATGCACATAGATGTGCACAGTGTGAACAGCTAACCATGGTAACAAACTGCGCTTCAACTAAACATTGCAAAAACTGAGAAGAATAAGTAAGGTTAGTGACTGAAAGTACTTAGGGCAAGTCCAACTTTGTTAAACCTGGCGAAAGTATTCTGTGAAGACCAGCCAGCTGCAAAGCGTATATGCCTAATAGACGTGTCTTAGGCTAGGCCTATGAAAAAGGCCTAGGCCTCGATACACAAGTTTTGATGCTGAAAGCAGCGAGATCAGGCCAAACCAAGACTTCACCAAACATGGGGTAGCTTTCCAATCAATTGCTTGTCAGCCAGGGAATGTAATGAAGCAATGCCATGTAAACATTTAGCATTTATGGTAGGCTCCCATTATCTAGCCTGTGCTGCAGAAAACGCAGAACTTTAGATGCGGGGCAGTTCACTGGGTTGATATCCTCATCACAGCATAATTTCACAAACACTCCTCATTTAAGTGACTCTTTAAGTAGCCACATGTGAAGGCTCCACAGCTCTGGGCTGGGATGCCATGCCGAGCCGTCTGCTTGAGACAGCAGGTCCTTCCTGAGGGTAATTTTCTGCCAAGGAAGAGCCACCAGCATCTCCCTGAGGTCCAGAAACCAGGGTTGATTCGCCCAGTTCGGGGGAATGAGGATCACTGATGCCCTCTCCTCGTTGACTTTGCATAATACCAGAGGAAAAATCTTCAACAGGGGAAAAGCATAAGTCTGGCTGTTGTCCAGCATGACGTCAGAGCGTCTCCTGTCAGCAGGAAGCGAGACAGCAGAAAGAATATTGGGCAGTGTGTGTTTTTGCTCGTCGCAAACAGATCGTCCGAACCGAGCTGGGATGCAGTTTCCACTCTCTGTGAGGAATTCACAAATTTATGTACGAAACCACAGTCATGTTGTTGGTGCAAATCAGCACATGAAGGAAAGGCCATTAGAACTAAGGAACCCTCAGTTCCAAATGGTTTTTGTGCCATAAATCCCAGATATGTTATAGACTGAATCTGGGTGAACAATTTTGCATATTCACAGGCATCACTAGGGACTCCAGATGGTGAAGCAGCCTGTCCATATGATTGATACGCATATCTCTTGAAAGGGCCAAAATCAGCCAGTTGTCCAGATAATTTAGAATGCACATACCGCTCGCTCCGAGAGGGGAAATCGCTGCATCTATGCACTTCGAGAAGTGTGCACGGGGCTAAAGCCAGCCCAAATGGGAGAACTGAATACTGGCATGCTGTGCCCTCCAACGAGAATCTCAAAAAGTGTCTGTAGCGCGTCGCAATCTGAATATGGAAGTATGCATCCTTCAGATGTATTGATGCAAACCAGTCCCCGGGACGGATTTGAGCCAGGATCTGCCTCAGGGATGATGGGCCTCAGGTCCCCCATCTCTCTTGGGCACCTAGGAACTGGTGCATCAAGGAACTGACATAATGGTTGTTGTAAAACGGCTTGTGGAGAATAACACCGGGAGGCCATAACAGGTACAGACAGCAGCTCTGTGGTGCTGCTCTGAGGTAGGGCGAATAACGCCGTATTGATAGGATGAGAAGGAAAGAGCTCTTTTTGAGAGAGAGTGCTTGTGTTTTTATTATGCAAACAAAGACATGAACCTTGCATTTTTCGCCTGCAGGAGCAAGGGGAACATAATGCAGGATGTAGTGCTAGGGGCCGGCAGAGGATGAAACGTGTGCCGGGGCATCACGTGACTCATCACCTTCTCATGCTTTTGAGCCTTAGAAAAGTGCTTGAGAACAAACTCCACGGCATCACAGAGAAGAAGTGATCTGTGAATAGAGGAGCGCCACTGTAAGACTATAAGGCTGGTGGCAGCTCAAATGGAGGTACCTGGAGTCGAGCCAACTCTTGCCAGTTTCCTTTGCCAAGTTGAGGTCTCTCAGGTCGAAGGCTCTCGTTAGCAAAAAAGACTGGGGGAGGAGCTTGCTGGCAGCAGAGGACCTCGTTCCCATAAGGCCACGAGCAGTGCTCCTCCAAGTCCTCAAACACGTGCCAGCAAGTAAGCACAGAACATGCAGTCGAACTCAGAACACGTAGCCTCAGCGTGGGCCAGGCCCATGCCCGCACAAAGTTGACTGAATGTGCCATTGGATGCAGTGAAGAAGCTTTAGTATCTTCTTTGACGTTTGACGTTTTTTGACGATTGCAGCATGATGGAGAAGATTCTGATGTAATTTTTGCTCTTGCAGCATTTATACTGCCCGTGAACTTGTCAATATTTGCATGTGATTTGCATAAGTAGTGACAGTTGGCCAGTTTATTGAACTGGAGTTATCATATAAGGTTTGAGGAAGTTGGAGAAGAGGAGGTGTTCTCACAGCGATTCTTGCAATGTAGGGTGATCGTTCGATAGGGAACAACATGTTACCTTGGTAATGCAGAAGCTGATGTTTCACTTCATGACATTGATTCAATGCATTGAACTGCACTGATGCCAGTCACTGAAAATCCCTTTAAACGCCGAAAAGTATGCTTTCATCTTCTGACATCTGATGACAAATTGTGTTTTTTTTTTCACAAATGTTTGACTTGTCCTGAAGAAACACTGATGCAGAAAATTGCACAGCCAGTCACTGTTTAGTGCAAATCTATGGAACCTATGTAGAAATCACAATGGTAGACGTCTTAATAAACGTAAAAATGAGACAGTTGGTCTAAAAACATTACTCTCTTCACTTATGAAGATTATTAACTTATTGAATATTGAATACACATGCATTAAGTGTAAAAAAGAACGGCATAGAAGTGTTACTTCATTAAAAATGTTACCAGTAACAATACAATAGAATAGTTACTAGTCAATATTGAAAGAAGTATTATTAATATCTACTGAGAAAATGTAGTATCTAAAGCAGGGGTGCCCAAACGCAGTCCTGGAGGGCTGGTGTCCTGCAGAGTTTAACTCCAACCCTAATTAGACACACCTGAACCAGCTAATCAAGCTCTTACTAGGCATAGTAGAAACTTCCTGGCAGGTGTGTTGAGGAAAGTTGGAGTTTAAGGACGCAGTCACACTAGACTTTGAGTCTAGTGCAAAATTCCCTCGGATGCTGCAATGATTGTGATATGACGTCATGCTCTGCAGCGTCTTTTTAAAAAGTTAAATTCAACACATAAAAAATAATAATACATAATAAAATGTAAAAAACATACAATCTACTATACTTTCCGGCAGCGCTGCAGTTATGTTTTTTTGATTCCGCTGTGAGGTCATGCTGTGACTTATAGATCTGCCGTTGGTCACACGGTGTCACGCGATGCGAATTCACAGGTCAGAATTCACCAAGCTTGAACTTTGGAACGCAGCGAAATGTGAAAACTTTCCGCACAGGCTTGCGTTTCTAGTCTGATGAATGGAAGTCAATGGAACGAAAAGTCTAGTGTGACCGCGGCTTAACTCTGCAGGACACCAGCCCTCCAGGACCGAGTTTGGGCACCCCTAATCTGAACAATAAGTACTAGTGTCTAATAAATAAATACTAATGAATAGGTTCAAGTATCTGTTTATAGATGCTGGTATCTAATGAATAAGTACCCATATCTAATAATAATAACTAGTGCCAAATAAATAAGTACTTTTAAAAAGATACTGTAAAGAATAAAAGCTAGTAGCTAATGAATAAGTTAATATACTCAAGTTGTAAAATATACTAATAACTAAAAAATAAGTAGTAACATGAAAATATAGTAGATACTAGCCAGGGCCTTCCCAAGTGGCCTCACCATTTTTTGGACTGCCCTGATACTACTATGTTTAAGATAATAATAAGTTTGAGGCTTGCCATAGGAGCGTGTTTGATGACGTGCACACGTTTTACAGTGTTGCCAGATTGGGCGGGTTTTGAATTTGATAGGTCGGGTAAAAATTGGTTTGAGCTGGTGGACAAAATTTTGGCTGGTTTGGGGTCATTTTGGCGGTTTCAAACATCTTGTGTAGGCTACAGGTCATTATGACGTTACTAAACACCCATCCACTGCAGAGTTGGCAGATGTTGATGTTGAGGTCGCCTTGCCTGCCGCACTTTTAGCCAATAACTAGGCATCAGCAAACAGACGTAATGATTAGTAGTGACAGATTTTTTTTTAGCACGATAAGTGATCAGATTTTTAATATATGGCTGTATCAACTAATCACAATGCCAGCGTTGCCTAAATATAAGTTACACGGAAACGTGAATTACACCTGTGGAGGCAGATGACACGAAGGCTCTATCATTGTAAGTCTGAAATCATAGCTGAATAATTTAATCAAAATCGAAATCGGACGTCATTCAAACTATCCAGACTGGTAGATCCTTGAAGGCTGCAGAACTTGCTTAGTTTTTACTGTGTAAAGTTCTGTATTATGTTCTACAATGTGTACTTCACGAAGGACATCCTTTGAATCTGTCTGAAAATAAAGTGCGACACGAAGGTAAGCGCTTTATTGTTGTTGTTATTTTTTTTATTGTCGGATTATCGCACAGTATGTATCAATGAATGGCACAGTTTGACTGCCATGGTGCGTGCTTATTCCGATCACTTATATTGGGCACTTTTTGCATTTAAATGGGCTTATTTTGACTGTTGACTTTAAAAATGATGCATGTGTTTTTTTGAGGGTATCGGTTAATTTCTTGATTGTCGTTTTGACAGGTCTGTCTTCATATTTTAGTCATATTTGGTAATTCTCTTTCATTTGACTTGATCCGTTTTCTGGGCTATTTATCTATTTTATATTATTTTATCATAATTATTTTGTTTTAAGAAGTAAAAAATGGTTCTTATCAACCTTGATTGACATGGAAATAACATTCTGTCCCATTATTTAGACAGTTAACGTTGTGGCGTTTTTTTTTTTTTTTAAGTGGGCGGGTTTTGGTGAGCTTTAGGGCTGGTCCAATCCAATCTGGCAACATTGCACACGTAAATTACTGACACAACCACTGACGATTAGTTTTTTCATCCCACAGTATTTTTAAGTATTGGGTGAGTAACTTTTATATTCTTTTTGGTTGCTTTGAGAATTACGTTGATCCTAGTGTGCCGAATTTGAAATATGTTGCCTGTCGTTGGGCAGTGTACGTGTAGTGTGCGGGTGCTCGAGTGAGTTGCCATTTCTCATTGGGAGAGTCAGGAAGCAAACTAGATGCATTGCTTTCAGCTGCTATTTGGTTTTTTGGAATCGGTTTAAGATTGCTTTTGTGGTAGCTATAAAGATAGTTGATAAATTCCTCTAGCGTAATCTGTTGGTTTTGATAATTAATAACGTTGAACGTTTTTATTGGCTGTAACTCGGTAACATATTTGTCAACACCAAGGTGAACAGTTTAGGCCTAGACTAAATATGACTTTGGACAAACACGGAACACACTTGATGGCTTGAAAGACTGAAAAAGTCTGTCAGTTGATATGTTGCGGTTTAAAACAGAGCTGATCATACTTCCTGCCACCTAGAGAATTTCAGTAATACTCCATAATGAATAAAACTGAAGGTTTGGAGTTTTGATTGACTGAAAGCAAATTGCAACGGGTAAAAACTTACTATCCAGTATAAGGCTATAGCCAACACTTTCTAAATAATGCACTTTCTTTATATAATGATGTTATATAGACTATATGGAAACCAGTCACTGCTGAATGAAACCGCTAAAACCAGCCTAAGCTGGTTGGCTGGTTTTAGCTGGTTAAAAGCTGGTCAGCAGGCTGGTTTTAGTTAGAGGGGTTTTGGCCACTTCCTTAGCTGGTCAGACTGGAAGACCAGCTGGAACAAACTGCTAAAACCAGCCTAACCAGCCTGATATTTCTAGCCAGGCTGGGAGACCAGCTAAAACCAGCTACTTCCATCTTAAACCTGCTAACCATCTTAGGCTGGTTTTAGCTGTTTCTTTCAGCAGGGGTGTTACATTACGTCAACAAATGGACTAATAGGTTAAAAAGGGTTTGTGTTTTGTGTTGAAAGGAATAGTTAAATAAAAACATCCCCCTTTCCCCAACAAAAGAGATAATTTACAAATGCTTGTTTTGCTCAAAACCTGTATGAATTTTCAGTTTTCAAGTTGCTCTGTTATGTACAGTTGACGCAGACGCAGTTGGCTTTACAGTGAATTTAACAAATGACTCAACAGTTGTTTTAAATTTCCTGAAATACTAGAGGTGCTCTATTTTCTTAGCGTGAAGAAAATGACAAATTTTCCTTGCAAAAGCATCATACATGAATCTTGTCATGTATGGTTGAAAAATTCTTAACTAGCAGAATATAAAAAGCATATTTGTTTCAGTTAGAGACCAAACAATGTAGGTTTTCTATGAAAAAATGCACGCTGTGTTTTAGTTTATAACTTTGCGAACCATTAGCAAACCATTGTAGATAGATTGCATATCTTTGTTTAGAGCAGGTGTTTTTGATTCAAACAAGCCTAAAACACAACATAAAAACAATACATAGATCGAAATAAAATCCCCACAGAAAGGCATGATGTACTTCATGACCACATTGCGATGAAGATAAAGATGCAGTGTCTTCCAGCGTTAAAGTTTAATCAATGTTAACTTGATCTCGTGTGTGGTGGTTAGGTATGGTTTGTAGGGACCAATCAATCACTATTTTGGGAGCGTGCTTGGATTGTCTTACTTTACCATGCACTTTAGACTCACTGAAAGCATGCTGGAAAATCATTGATCATCAAGCAGGATCATAGTAGTTGTTGTTTATTCTATGTAATAATAATTAATACATATTTTTTAAGTTTTATTGTGGATTTTACACATTTCAGTAGTTCTGATGTTCAGTAAAACACATTTGGTTTTGGAGAGGCTACCTTGTTTTCAAATGAAATAACTTTAGATTGCTTTAAAATATCAGTGCAGAATTTGGCCCAGACATGATTGTGCACAAACCAAACTTTTATGCCTAGTCACACAGTCATAATGTTCAACATGAATAATGACAAAATAAATCAATAAATTGCATCACTTTTT
>JAHKKF010524657.1:0-14176 GCA_019740295.1 Labeo calbasu | reverse complement strand
GTTTCGCTAGATAAGACACTTCTTCCTCGGCTGGAATTGTTTAGAGCCATTTGAAGCTGCATTTAAACTTTTTTGTAAGTTCAAACTTGCGGTCACCATTGAAGATATGGAAATAATTCTTGAAATGGTTTCCTCAAAAAACAATTTCTTTAAGACTGAAGAAAGAAGGACATAAACATCTTGGATGACAAGGGGGTGAGTAATTTATCTGTAAATTTTTGTTCTGTAAGTAGACTTCTTTAAAGATATTTTTAAGATATTTCAAACAATGCAAGCCATTTTTGTCCGGAATCCATTGATTTTCATTTTATAGATCAAAACCAGTTGAAACGATCTCTGTAAGGTTTAATATTCCTAACTATAACCTTTATCAATTGGAAATATCTATCATAACACATATAAAAGTGAATTTCTCCCAGCGTTTGCTATGACTGTGATTACTGGGATTTTTTTTTTTTTTTTGAGACTCATTGTGTTATAGTAATGGTGTTGCTGTGTGTAGTTTAAGCTTGTGCTGCTGTTCAAGATTGGCTATTAATTAGCCCTTTCCACTTAGACTTTTACAATTATTGCTTAACATACATGTACACTCTGATTGTGTGCACTAAAAACACTCCCATATTCTTAATTACAGCACTGGATACGTCCCTGCAAGTATAGAGTGTGTGCATACGCACACACACACACCATATGCCATTAAACCTGACAGAATTAATTGGTGGTTGTCACGTATAGTGGCATCTTCATTAGTTTCTTAGAGCTCAAGCCATTGTGTGTATCTCGCACACACACGTACATGCAAGAAGGTAGGAATAGGAAATAGGAATGTTACATGAATAATATTAAAGTGAATAAATTTATAAAGTTGTTAGGCTATTTTCAACTTAATATATGTCTGTGGCAATGGAATGAGCTATGACAGTGTTTTAAAAGTGTAAACAACACTTCATGTCACAGTGTTAGCATTAGCATGTGATAGTATCACTTACAAACCTCATTTCACAAAGGGTTAAACTGTAAATACAGTTATTTTTATTCAGAATGCATATGGATACTAGTAAAAGACATGGGAGAATATGATGTAGCTATTTAGAACAGCGTTTACATGGAAACAGGAAGAGTTTTCCCACTCAGCTTCTCTATATAGGATAAATGTACCTGTTAAGCTCACCAAATTCAAAATATATTGGTTTCAGCCAGTGTTGACAAGTCTGCGGTTTTCCTGTGGAATTGGGCTACTTTTACGCTGTTGCCGCGGGTAGTTTTTGATGTCCACGGGTTGAAGCGACCCCAATAATGTCATATTTAGTCCCTGAAATGCGAAGGGGAACACCGACCAAAAAAATGCTTATTTTATCCCCCAGAACTCGATTTTTTATGGGGGACCCCCCTCGAAACATGATTGGGCTAGTTTTGAGTGGAAATTGGGCAGATTTTGTTGTGAAAACCTGGTTTTATGTTAAAGTTATGTTAAAATAATGTATTCATCTCTCACACAATAATATTTAAATGCCAAAAGCCTTTTAAAGTCTGGCTATGCTTAATGGGTACATACTATTCCTTTAAAGTTGCAACATAACAGAAGTAGCAAAACATCTTTTCTGCATTGTGACATCCAAGTGAAACATTATGGGAAAAAAAAAAGTAGGATAGACTCTCATTGTTCTAATTCCTAAAATATAACAGAAATTAAAACGGCGTAGGGTTTACTTTTTTCTTCCCATATGGAAATGAGCAGTTTGGACATTCTACTAAATGTCTTGTTTTGTGTTCCACTGATGAAAGAACGTCTTACAGGTTTGTTATGACTTCAAAGACAGTATGTCAGTACAAATACGAATTTTTGAGTGCTATTCTTGAGCTATTACGCTGTAGGAGTATGAGATGTGGCTCTAGGTGTGCAGTAAACCATTATTTATAAGCTATCAAATTACTGCAATTTTGGCTGTTTGTTTTTTAAGAGCCGCATGCATCTCTGTGTGACACACATCCCTGTATGCGTAATGTACTGGTGCACGCGTGTGTCTGAGGAGAGTGCATTAGACCGATATTAACCTCAGAGGTGAGGAGAGGATGTCATGATGAGAATCGCCCACAGTGCTCAAACTCTTTTTAATTAAATCCTGAACCGCGGAGCACATTTATATGTGTGTGTGTGGCTGTCGGTGCCAGGGTTGACTAATGAGTCGTCCTGTTGGTATCCTGGTCACATTGCATCGGCCCGGTGACACCGGTGTGCCGAGCGGAAGAAGACGAGGAGAGTTAAATGAGATTTTCCTCAGAGATCCAAACAGGGGCCAGCAGGGGCCTCGATCTTGCCTCATCCCGTCAGCTTGAGAGGATGATGCTTGCCTTCAGTCCCACTGTCAGCGAGGAGTGGAAAAGAACATGAATGCTCTCTCAGAGGTGAAGAGGAGGCAGGAAATAGACTGAGAAACAAGAGAATGAAATACTCAGGCAATCTTAACATAGGGATAGTTCACCCAAAAATGAAAATTCTGTCATTAATTGCTCACCCTCATGTTGTTCCAAACCTGTAAGTTCATCTTTGAAACACAAATTAAGATATTATTTATGACATCCGAGAGCTTTCTGACCCTGATAGAAACGGTACTATCATGTTCAAGGCCAAGAAAGGTAGTAAGGAAATTGTTAAAGGGCACCTATTATGCTCCTTTTTGCAAAATGTAATGTTAATCTTATGGCTGTCCTGAATGTGCCTGTGAAGTTTCAGATTCAAATACAGTACAGATCATTTATTATAACATGTTGGAAAGTGTTATTTTTGGGGCGGGTCTTAAAAGTGCTGTTTGAGGGGTGTGTTCCCTTACATGAAAATGAGCTGCAACTTCCCTGCCCAACTCTAGCAGGGGGCAAAGCCTAGACGTCTCTGTTTTGTGTATGGCAATAAACAGAGAGGAGAAGCAACATGAGCGAATGTAAGAGGACCGATATTTTTACTGTGTTTAAAAGGGAACAAATATACGATTTCTTACCAGGAGTTGAATGAATCAAATGAATCAGAGCGTGCAATTTGTGAACGCATAGTTACTGACAATCGCGAAAGCGTGCGGTTGCTTTCTTAAGCGCTGTTTTACCGGTTTCACTTTCACTTTCGAAATCCAGCATGTTTAGCAAGGAGGGGAGAGAATGGACTGGGGGCATGGCCCACGAATGCCTCTCACTTTTGCATGACACCGGTGCTGCTTGGCGTAGATCCAAATTAATCTGTTTAACACATTTACATGGCATAATTTTATTTTTGTTCGGTGTAAAGGTTTTTTATCCCATCCCTCTCAAACCGATTACAATTTCATTGGGTTTGAGCACATTTATTCCGATTGAGGTGTTTATATGGAGCATTTTCATTCTGATTAATTGCATTAATTACTCATCCTCAATCCAAAAGGAGAAGTTTTGAACTCGAAGAAGCCGCATGATAGCTTTGTGTGAGGAAAACACCAAAATTCAAGTCATTATATACAGAAAATCTTCACATCTGCCCAAGCGGTCTTTGAATGAATCAGTTTATCAAGTGTGCATAACCTGCACATGTATGATTCTTTCACTAATAATTCAGATTTTGAACTTACCGACTCAGTGGTCTGGAATCAGTAAGTAAAGGGTCACTGACTTATCTGTGAATAATGTAACATGATATCATGACAAAAATTTAATTGTGGGAACTTTTTCGCAAGACACGAAATACGTACCACCATGTACATTTTGTGACATTTTCAATGTGAAATGTCCACTAAGTGGTGCTAAAAGACTGTTCATTTTTTCCCCGGAACAGATAAACGTTATGTATAGTACTTTTTTTGTGACTGTTTTGTACGTGTCACCGCAGTTCTGTCTTGAAATGTGTATTGATATACTGTAACTTTAATGTTCCATGACGTTTTAAAATATTGTACCATCTGCACTACACCTAAACCTACCCGATAGTATGAACAAAAGCGAATGTGACGTAAAAACACAACCGCAAACATGACATTTTAGCTTGTTTTTCTTTCATCAGGCGTCATGTTTTTCACAGTATTCGTACCCAAGGATTCCGCCTCCTAAGTCCAATTCCATGCTGGCTGAGCTACTGAACAAAATTGTTTTTTTTTTGTTTGTTTTTTTTACTACATCTAGTGTTCATTTTTGTTTAAAACTGCAGTGATATGTACTTATTGGTGCGTATTTCACATCTTGCGAAAAAGTTCCCACAGGTACATTTTCGTCATGAGATCAGGTAGGAATAATTACTTGAATTTTAATGTGTTCTTTAGACAAATCTACCACATGGCTTAAATATTAGTCTTTTTCTCCTACAGCTACTGTGCAGCTTCAGACATCTTGGAATATAACAGACAAGTCATTTGGGCCACTCGTATGATACTTTTATGGTAATTTTATGGCCTTTTTGAAGCTTTAAAGCATCAGTCCTCATTCAGTGTAATTGCATGGAAAATAATGACCTTTACTTCAAATTTAAGTAATCCAGGTTTGGAACAACCTAACAGCGACTAAATTGTGACAGAAAATTCATTTTTGAGAGCACTGTGCGAAGAAAGTCTTTACTGTTGCCTCTACTGTGACCTGAGTCAATCTGCAAATAAACTACTAATTAATGTTATTAACTCGCAAGTAATTAATTCACATATTGATTCTTACATATTGATAGCTTGGAGCGAATGCAAGTGTCTTTATTGATGTTTTACATGTTCATTTGGGAATAAGGGCTGAGTTTAATATACAGCTTGCACTTCTCTATGTTTGCTTAATTAATGGGGGGAAAATACTGCTTCTATTCATATTTAAGTACTTTGTGTTACAAAGGAAAGTGAAGTGGTGGTAAAAAAATTACTATGTTTTTGATTTCAGGTCCATCTTATACCTACATTAGAAAATGTTGACTGAAATTATGGTAAGGTAGGTAAAGATTGATTAGTAACATTGTTTTTTGCCTTTATTTTGTTAGACATTTGGGATCAGAAGGGACCATTCCTGAATTTGAGGCTGATTAGTAACAGGTTGAGTTTGACGAAGTATCAATAGTAGATGGGAAAGAGTCGACTGGCAGAAACAAGAAAATTCTGCAAGTAAGAACTATAGCTCACTTGACACAAGCATAAAATATGCTCCAAACCTTGAAATTTTATTTCTTTTCATTAATGGGGGAGAAAAAGAAGACAGACAACTTTATCTGGCTGTCTGTATGTGTGTGTGCACGCATTCATAGTGAGCATTGATTTTTCTAGCCCTAGATTCTTAAAGATGAATTCACCTGACTGAGCAGCAGATCGGATCAAATCTTAAAATCTCTCAGACAATCGCTCCTCTCCTCCCCTCAGGATAGAGGGATGAGATGGGCAACAAGGTGGATTACTGGGGGAGGGGAGATGGAGGCAGTAGAGATGATGGGAGAGTATCGCCCTGTTCATTTCATTTCTATATGCAGGTCTGACAGCTGTTACATATACGATTTAGATGAAGTGTCAGTCACATACACCTCATTTACACCTATCTATCTATCTATCTATCTATCTATCTATAGTATATCTACGACTATACATTTTTGGTCGACTTTACATTTATCAGATGTACAGAAGCATTTTTTACCCCAGCATATATATTGTTGCCGGTTGGTTGATATGGCAGCTTGTGTAGAAGTGCTCTTTGTTTTGTGTATGATAGCCGTTATCTATAAGAGAGACCTTGTTTGCCGCCTTGAGACAGTGACAAGCAGATACATTGTGGCACTGTAGAGAGGCTTAACGCAATCTGAGTGGCCCTAAATTTATTACGGCCAACTGGGGTCCTCGGGGGAGCCAAGCACAGTCCCTGATTGGCTGGTGAGATTATCATCTCTAATTGGATGATTATGTTACCCACAAGTCCATTCTCTCGTTACGCTGGCCGTCGCGGAACTGCCAGAGGTGATGAATATTGAGCGCCTGTCGCGGTCCGTCTATCAGCCCACACACATAAACATACAAACATCAACAGATCACTGTCACATTTTCTACGCTTCTCCTCTCTTATTGGGGCTTAATTGATTTTGGAACTGGCTGTGATACTTCATTTTAGCTCTACAGTGGGAACTTGGCTGGAAAATGTTAGTCATGTGACTGTCTCGATGAATGCAGGGTGAAAAGAACCGTTTTGGTTATTACAATGTAGTATCACTGTAATTAGCATTCCAAGACTGATTCCTTGTGCTTTTGAAGTAGTATAGAAATAGTTCTTTTAAAAAAAATGAAAGTTCTGTCACCTTTTACTCAATGTCATGTCTACACTCAAAAAAAAAATGCTGGGTTAAAAACAACCCAACTGGGTTATTTGGCAACCCAGCGCTGGGTAAATAAATATTGGATATTGGTTATTTTATACAAGGCAAAAGGCGTTTCCATCATGCGAGGTGACCACTGCTGATGTGTTGAGTAAAATAATACAATTTACAGCACAATAAAGATATTATAAATAAAATAATATTATATATACATTTATTTCGCTGAAGATGTGCACCAAATCGTCGGCGCTGAGAGCCGCTCTCTCCTGTAGACGACTCAAAAACCCGGGCTCTGACTGTAACTCAGCAGCTGGGTTGTTTTGTCAGAGACAGGCTCAACCCAGCACATGGGTAAAAAAAAAAAAAAAAATTAATTGGGCCATTACCCAACAGGCTGATCCCAGCATTTGGGTTTAAAAAATATATATATATAATAATAAACAAGCATTTTTTTTAAAGTGTATCCAAACCTGTATAGGTTTCTTTTTTTATGTGGAAGATAAAAGATCTTTAGACCGTTGTTCATCTTACAGAACACAAATTAAGATATTTTTGATGAGGTCCGAGAGCTTTCTGACCCTGCATAGACAGAAATCCAACTACCACGTTCAAGGTAGTAAAGACACCGTTAAAATAGTCCATGTGACATCAGTAGTTCGACCATAATTTTATGAAGCTATGAAAATACTTTTTGTGCACAAAGAAAACAAAAATATCGACTTAATTCAACGTCTTACCACACACATGCGTTGTGGTACTCTCGTAAACGTGCGTCAAAACATGAAAGAGAAGAAATTGTTGAATAAAGTCATTATTTTTGTTTTGTTTGCACACAAAAAGTATTCTCAGAGCTTCTTTAAATTACGGCTGAACCACTGATGTGACATGGACTATTTTAACAATGTCCTTACTACCTTTCTGGGCTTTGAACGTGTCAGTAGAATTGCTGTCTAAGCAGGGTCAGAAAGCTCTCGGATTTCATTAAAAGTATTTTAATTTGTGTTCCGAAGATAAACGTAGGTCTTACGAGTTTGGAACGACATAAGTAACTATTGACAGAATTTTCATTTTTGGGTGAACTATACCTTAAAAAAGAAACATGGTGGAATGCATTTTGACAAGCTTGAATGGTAGTGATGCAACTGGAAAGTCAAACCTTGAATGACACATATACCGAAAGCTACCAGTTATAGAATGTCTTGTTAAGTTAGACTACATTTTATATATAAAAACTGACAGATTCAGTGAAAGAGAAGCTGTTCGGTGAAGTAATTGGGATCCGGGAAGAGGGGTACGACAGAATGTTGGGTGAACTAATGATTACAATTGGTAATTTAAAATCTATACATAACTTGTGTTGTCTATTATGTTTATTTCTTTATCAAATACATGTTTGATACACTCAAAAATTGACTTAATTCAAATGTGGACAGTGCTAGAATTGAGTATTAACCATATCTAGACTTCTTATGGATCAAGACGCAATAAAACATAAAACCTTTTGCCTCTTTCTTGCATAAGCAACTTAATTTAGACATTTTCCACAACTAGAAATCTAGTTAGTCCCCAAAAATGATTAATATGGGTTTAGTATATTTCTGTTTTACAACTTCAAGTTGATTACACACAATGAAATTATACTGTAACAAAATGTTTAAGAATGACAAAAAATGACTAACACTTTTTAATTAAGTGGATTGAACAAGCTGCAAATCTCATTTTTAGAGCATACTTGGAATCCTTTCATTCGACTCTTGTGTTAAAACACATTCAGGAAACTCTTTTGAAACCATCCCCGCTTGACAAAAGAGAGAACATCTTCTGCAGCTCTGTGAATATTCTCAGTTTTCCATGCTTGCATCTCCAGGTTACAGGGTCGTCCATTAAAACCTGCAATAAATCCACCTGTCCGTCTCATCTCAACGTTCAAAGCCACAATGTCACAGAGAAACTAATATCTGTACCCTTCATTCACTCGCTCGTGCTTTATTTACCCGCTGACCCCCATCATGGTCCAAATGCACTGATCCGTGTCAGCGTGACAGACAGGGTGAGTGTGGCTGCGGACCGATTCATTTCAGCTAGCGTGCTGAGGAGGTGGGGAGGGGCACTCATCCAACCCACACTCATTCAAATGTCTTTCTTTCACCAACCAATAGCTCAACCTCTCGTAAGCTCGCCGTACGCCACCCGGGGCTCCATTCGCTGACCGCAGTCGTTTCTGCGAGATTATAAAACTGTTCTACAGCTTGTAGAGTAGACTTTTGGCTTGCTTTTGTGTCTTTTGGGTCAAATACAAAAATAATAAGCGGTTTCACATAGCAGCCTTTGAAAACCACAAAATTTAGCTTCTTTCTATTGATGTATTCGGTTTGGCACCCTGCTCCAGTGTTGGCTGCCCTCGCTCTCAGCTGTGTTTGTGTGTGTGGGCTGCTTATGCAAGCACCGCCGGAAACGCAAAGCACTTGAATCTCTGACTCTTGGCCTCTTTGACTTCGCTTCCGCTTTGTTGGTGTACTGAGAACATTAGCCGGCTGTTCTCGGCTCTGTCACCTCCCACTGCTAAAGGAATAGTTCACCCAAAGATGATTCTGTCATTATTTACTCACCCTCATGTCATTCCAAAACGTATGTTTTTTTTTGTTTGTTTGTTTTTTCTCTCCCCAGGGGAATAGAAGAAGATAGTGGCCTGTTCATTTTAACATGTTCACAAACATACAGAAGGCTTGTTTTGGCATCAGTGATGTTGATGTGCAGTTTCTGGTTTACTTACTATACTTAATGCTTTGCCACTTGGTTTCAGAAGTCTTGGAATTATGTTCATTGCGTGAAGTTCACTTCCAGATTTTTTTTTTTTTTTTTTTTTTGGATAATTTACTCATTCCATGTCATCCAAGATGTTCATGTCTTTCTTTCTTCAGTCGAAAAGAAATTAAGGCTCTTGAGGAAAAAAAAACAAAACAAAAAAGATTTTTTCTCCATATAGTGGACTTCAGTGGGAGCCAATGGGTTGAATGGGAGCCAAATTTCTTTTCGACTGAAGAAAGAAAGACATCTTATCAGGAAATATTTTATTCTGGAAGTGAATCCATCCAATGGAGGTGTTTTATTCCATTGGTTGTGCTTTGTTTTGTTGTGGTTGGAAAGGAGCGGGATTTCTTTTCAACAGCCTTAAACATGATGTGCTTGGGGAACGTTGAACTTCTGGAGCACCGTGAGGATCCTTGCAATCTGGAACATGCAGCTGGCAGCTGGAAACTCAGAACCTGGTGTTACAGTTGTTGACTCCTTCCTCCCTGGATTTTAGACCCAAAACTTGGCTTATCCATTAGGGTCTTCCGGGGATGCAGACTCAGTATGTGAATGTTATTGTCTCAAATCTTACATTCTGGAGACTCTGAACATCTCTCAAGCTACGCCTTTTTGACTACCAGTCAAACCATTACAACCATCTCTACTCCAGCAGTTAGACGGGACAATGTAGTCTGCAATGAATTTAACGCGTAACACTTGTCCTAACTAGATCAAATCTGATAAGATTCTAGCGAAAATCAATTTGTCTTTCCACATCACATGTGACAAGGCTACAAGACACAATAAAATCAATCACACATCCCAAGCCGAAAAGCACATGGGCTTTGCTAACACACAGCTGTTTCGCAACTACAATGAAATAAGGACATAATCATTTTAACATTATTCAAAACGCATACTCAGTGACTGATGCAATCTTTGACACAAAATACACTTACATGTTCACATTGAGGTCACAGATTAAAAGCTCTTGTTTTCTTTAATTTATTTTCAAGATCTGAGGTAATTTATCAATTGCTGCTTTCATTATGGCAATTGCAATGATGATATTTGAAGTTAAAGATTCCCTGTCGCTTATACCATTGTTGTGGATGGTTAGGACAAACTCTGATTAACATGAAAAAGACTTTTATTGCACTTTGTAGTATCGTATCATAGCTGGTAAAGACATGGTATAAAGGTAGGGTCGCATTTACTGTTGCTCAATGAAATTTTGTAGGCAAAATTTCATCATTTAAACTGGAATCTGCACATTTAAGAATTCTAAAAAATGCTGGGTTAAAAAAAACCCAACTTGGGTTATTTGGCAACCCAGCGCTGGGTAAATATTGTACAGAACACATGTTGGGTTATTTGACCCAGTTGGTTGGGTTAAATATTTTTACCAAACATGCTGGGTTGTTTTATTTAAGTCAACTACTGTTTAAAAATTATTATATTGCTGGCTTAAAATGGACTGTAACTTATAAAAACACACCTATTTACTAAAGGCCACAGCTATAATCGAAAGATGAACATTTAGTAAGCAAGAACACATGGACAAAATAAAATCTGAGCTGGTGAAGGGCTGCTGTTTGCCAGGGTAACTTCAGACCGCCACCTCGTGCTTCATTCGTAGCTGAAAGATGCTGTGACTCCAAAACCAGACCATAATCAAACAGTACTGACATTAGAAAACATATTTCAGTTTTAAAATTAAATTAAACTCAGTACTATAACGAATAAAATACATTTATTTTATGCAAGGGAAAAGGCGTTTCCATCATGCGAATTGGCCGCTGCTGACGCAGCTGTCTGACATCTCGTCTTAATGTTGCGTTGCGTAAAATAATACAAGTTACAGCACAGTAAAGACTTTAGAAATGAAATAAAATGTATACAAAACTTTATTTCTCTGAAGAAATGCACCAAATCGGTGGTGCTGAGAACCACTTTCTGCTGTAGAGGAATCAAAAAACCTACGCTCTGACTGTAACTCAGCAGCTGGGTTGCTTTGTCAGAGACAGGCTCAACCAGCGGTTGGGTGGAAAAAAAAAAAAATGACCCATGACCCGTTAAAAAAGACCTAGCACCTGGGTAAAAATATTAAAAACAACCCAATAAATAGCCCAATGGGCTGAACACATCATTTGGGTAAAAAAAAAAAAAATAGCCCAGTGTTTTTTAGAGTGTAACACTGCATGTTAAAATGTGTCGACTGCAGTGAAACAATGGAAAATGTTTTGGAACGACTTGAGATTGCATAAATGATTACAGAGTTTCCTTTAAAAATAGCTGTTTTGGCGGATCCACCCTTAGGGACAGAGATGCACAGACACTCAATCAGTGAATCCTTCCGCGTACGTTCTAGAGATGCGCTATAATTCCTTCAGCTTGGCTAAAGATGGAGCTGTCAATTTAGCATGTGATGTGACGGGGCTGGGAATAGGCAACATGATTAAATTTCTTTCTTTTGTGTAATTCAGTACGTGTCAGATATTGTTTGTGGCGGTGTGGGCAAACGAAGGTGTGCTGCAGAAGCTCTGACGTTTCTTCTCTTGCTCTGACAGAAGAGGCTATCGCTTCTGTTAAAAGAGCCTGGTGAGGAACGGACACACTGACGTTATCTTCCTCCTGCTTCAAACCTTCTTTCTTCCATCTTTTAGTAACAAAGCACCAGCGCCTCGCTGAAAGGGGCCTGTCACCCCAAATAAATGATCTGTTTTCAGTGACTTCATTACAATGGGCTTCCTAAATATGGACTTCTTGAGCCAACCCTACTTGTCAGCTGTGGGTTTGACGGGAAAGTTCTTATGTGGGAGGAGGGCGGAGTGGAGAGCGTGTGTGTTCGCTGTGTGTGTGTGTGTGTGTGTGTGTGTGGCATGACACGGGTAATTAATAACCTCCTGTAAGCCTGAAGCCTGAGTGATTTGAAGGCCAGAGCAGGAAGATAAAAAGAGCATTCACATACTAAACATATACACAAAGGACACCTGCTGTCTTTTATTTCCACTGATGAAGTAATACAGTTCTGCACAGCAATTGAAATGAATTATTTTGTGAGGTTTTATGCTTAAAACAAGTAAAGAAAAATCTACCAGTGGAATAAAAGACATGCATTCAATCTCTGAAAATGTGACAACTTGCTGCAGACTTGCTACAGTATTCAAGACTGTTTTGAACTGGGAGTTCAAGCTACATACAAAACCAGCACTGCTGTGTTAGTACAGCCTTATATCTAGAGTAAACCTTATACTGTAGTTTCTAATGTATGGCATCTATAATGTATAGATAGGTTTAAAAAAAAAAAAAAAACATTCCTAATGTCTATTTTGTCTTGTTGGACATATTTTTTCCACTTGTTCTGCATGTAAACTACAGGAATTAATGAATAAATTAATAAATAAATAAAAATAAATATCTATCCAACAACAAGACAAAATACACTTATATTTAAAATGTAGGGTGAAAAGCCTTAATAGCTATCACAGTTTTGTTTCTCAAATAAAATATCTTTCATCACTGTCTGTATATTTGAGCATCTCGTCCAGCCTGAATCATTGGTGCACCCAACAACAGTTGGATGTTAATGGTGTTATGATGTGTCCACACCAAAAGCCAATGTAATTATTTGTGCAAGTAGATTACATGTAAAGTCAACACAAAGACATGAATAGACACAATTTGGGCAACACGATTGCATCTTCCGTGCAAGTTGGAAAATTTCAATGTCACGCAATGTCATCCAAGCCAATCAGCGAAGGGTTTATTGACACATCTGGTTTGACATGTATGGTTGAATCAGAAAATGGAGGATAGCATTATTATGTTTTTATTCATGCGATTATTCATTATAATCTAGAGCAAGTAACATGATGTAAATATTTGCTTCGTAGAGCGAGTAAGGCAGTGCGAATATTTGCTTTGAAAAACATCCCACAAGTAATCTACAACGAGTAACGTGATGTGACTATTCACTTTGAAAAACATCCCATGAGTAAGCTAGAGTGAGTAATGTGATGTGAATATTTGTTTAAAAAACATCCTGCGAGTAACATGATGCGAATATTCACCCGTGAGAAATTTAGAACAAGTAAAGCGGTGCGAATATGCGCTTCGAAAATCATCCCTCGAGTAATCTAGAGTGAATAACAAAATGTGAATATTCGCTTTGAACATCCTGTGAGTAATCTAGAGCGAGTAAGGCGGTGTGAACATTCGCTTTGAAAAACATCCCACAAGTAACATGATGCGAATATTTGCTTCGAAAAACATCCTGCGAGTAATCTAAGCTGAGTAACGCAATGTGAATATTCACTTCAAAAAACATTCTGCGAGTAATCTAGACAGAGTAACATGATGTGAATATTGGCTTAAAAAACATCCCACGAGTAATCTAGAGCGAGTAACACAATGTGAATATTCGCTTCAAAAAACATTTTGTGATTAATCTAGTGAGTAACTCAACGTGAATATTCACTTTCAAAAAACATCCTGCAAGTATTCTAGAGTGAGTAACGTGACTAATATATTCACTTTGAAAAACAACCCATGAGTAATCTAGAGCGAGTAACGTGATGTGAATATTGGCTTCGGAAAAACATCCCATGAGTAATATGGAGCTATTTGCGTAATGCGAATAATTACTTTGAAAAACATCCCGTGAGTGATCTAGAGTAAGTAATGTGATGTGAATATTTGCTTCTAAAAGAAAAGTGATGTGAATATTCAGTTTGAAAAACATCCTTTGAGTAATCTAGACCGATTAAGGCGGTGCGAATATGCACATCGAAAATCATCCTTCAAGTAATCTAGAGTGAGTGACACAACGTGAATATTCGCTTTAAACATCCTGTGAATAATCTAGAGCAAGTAAGGCGGTGTAAATATTCGCTTCGAAAAACATCCCATGAGTAATCTAGAGTGAGTAACGTTATGTGAATATTCACTCCGAAAAACATCCCGTGAGTAATCTAGAGTGAGTAATGTGATGTGAATATTCACTTCAGAAAACATCCTGTGAGTAATCTAGACCTAGTAAGGCAGTGCAAATATGCGCATCGAAAATCATCCCTTGAGTAATCTAGAGTGAGTAACATGATG
>JAHKKF010524656.1:22884-34178 GCA_019740295.1 Labeo calbasu | reverse complement strand
ATAGGCATCCAGCTATGGCTGTAGATGAGTAAAATACAGAAATAAATATTTTATCTGGTGAAGCATGAAGACGGACCACACACGATTGCAACAGTACATGGTTTATCTGTGTTCATTTATTTTTTTCGTTTTTTTTTTTACCGTCTCTTACACAGTAGATTTAATTAAATTATAATTTATGTAAACATTAAAATAATAATAAAAATAAGAAGAAGAATAATAAATTAAATAATTAAGGCTTGTCATATACAGTATGTAGTGGGGGTCCTAAGGTCTGAGATTTAAAATGTTCTGTTGAACATGTGATTTAAAGTTTAAAAAGTAATAAAAATAAGAATGACCAAAAAATAAATGAAGAAATAAATGTTAAATATTCTGCCCTATTCATAAGACTTTAATCAAGCATGTAATGCATGACATTTATCATGTGACTCTAAAATACAGAAAGTCTCACGTTCTTCTTCTTGAAGCTCAAGTCTGCATTTATCTAAACAAAAATACAGTAAAAACTGTAATTTGGGAAATATTATTGCAGTTTAAAATAACTGATATAAAATAATATTTTAATGTATTTTAAAATGTAAATTATTCCTCTAATGGCAAAGCTGAATTTTTAGTATCATTACTCCAGTCTTTAGTGTCACATGATCCTTCAGAAATCATTCTAATATGCTGATTTGCTGCTTAAGAAACATTTCTTATTATTATCAGTGTTTGTGCTGCTTAATATTTTAGTTGAAATCGTGATACACTGCCATTTAGAAGTTTTTTTTTTAAGAAAATAATATTTTCATTCAGCAAGAACACATTAAATATATCAAAAGAGGCACACAATCCAGTGCAGTTTGGCAAGAATTTTCTCACCAAGAATGCACAGGCCACGTTGTATATTTTTCACACTGGCAGCGAGTAGCGTGGATGGAGTCTGAAGGTGCTGGTGCTCTGTCAGAAGCGAGCTCCTGGGGAATGGATAACCGTGTACATTAAGTGCTCTGCCAGTCTGTAGTCTCTCGGCTGCACAGCGGTGCTTTTGTTTGATGGGACGTGTCAAGGAGACCACACAACAACGCTTTTTGAAACGAGTGATGGAAAATTGAATTTCTTCACCATTTGTGGCATGCTCTCGCTTTAAATGGACGCTTATTGACGCCTCCGCACGCCGGCCCCTGATGACTGGTCCTCGGTTCGGGTCGATATTATCAATCAGCATGCCATACAACCATTTCTCAGGAATTAACAGTACAGTACGACTAGAGCTCCATACAGAGCGCCTTCTGCTCTCCGTGTAAATCATCCATTTAATAGTCATTGCATCGCATTGGGTTGTAATTGGATTTCTGCACGGTTACAGTCTCAGTTGACAGAGAATGTTGAGAGTCCATAAAGATTTTAGATGGCGTGACATCTGAAGGCAGGCCCTCTGCAGTGCTGTTCACCCACAATGTCTGTTAATCAATATAAGGAGGCAAAGCAGTCAACATGAGTGATGGGAAAAATTCAAGCTGCTTACGTTACTGGTCTTTGCTTTTCGGTTGGACTTTTTCCCACAGACGTTAAAAATAAATAAGAGTTTTGCACTTTTTCACTTGATTGTCCCAATAAACACCTCAGATATTCAGGTCATCACTTATAGAAATGTATGAAAGCTGAAGTTTTTGCATAACAATCATCAGTGTTGTGCAGAATTCAAAACTGAATTACATAATACGTATATTCATAATATACATCACATATGTATGTATTAAGCAGTTTATTCCTGTGACTTTTCAGCATCATAGCTCCAGTCTTTAGTGTCACACCGTTCTTCAGAAATAATTATTTTATTAATATTATTTATTTATTTATTTATTTTTATTTGCCTATTTCCCATTTCAGGAATGAAATACATTTTAAAATAGATTCTAAAAATACAGATAAAATACAATAAAAAGTTATTCAATTGTAATAATATTTAACAATATTGCTGGTTTTACTGTATTTGTTTAGATAAATGCAGCCTTGAGCTTTAAGAAGAACATGTGACCTTCTGTACAAAGAGTCACACAATTAATGTTAGGTATTACTTGCTTGAGTAAAGACCTATAAATACAGCAGAATATTTAATATTTCCTGAATAGAATATTTAAGATTGTTATTATTATCAGTGTTAGTATTATTAATGAAAACAATTGTGCTTCTTAATATAATTTAAGGAACCTTTAAGGAACTTTGAAATAGAAATCTTTTGTATCATTATAAATATCTTTACTGTCATTTTCAGTCAGTTTATTGTGTCCTAGATTAATAAAAAAAATGTATTGTATAATATTAAAATTGCTATTTTATTTATTTTATTTTATTTATTTTTTACTGCTCCCAAACATTTTAATGGTAATATAAGTGTTTTATTATGTATATTTTACTATCAAATAAGACTTAATCAAACCAATAATCAAAATGTGTATTGACGTTTGTTTTATTTATTTATTTATTATTGTTATTTTTTTGTTTCATTTTATTTTATTTTTTTGCTTTTTCTTGTTAAGTAGCAGTATTTTTTATTTAAATTTAATTTATTCTGTTTGCTACTTCAGTTCAAGTTCAGAAATTAAATTCTGAGACCATAATAATGACAGGTTAAAACAGCTTAGATTGATATAACTAAATATTGTTTCTGTATAGCAAAATGTTTTTTATATTAGTTATAATAACTTATTTAGAATCTATATGTCTATAATTGCCATCGTTTTAAAATTTGTGAGGTAGATCCCATTACTCATTTATTATGTACAATACAAATTGAAATTTCACCAAAATGTGATATTACATGGTAAAATTCATAAGGAATTCTTGTGAAACCCAGTTCTCAAAACTATTTTACTTGCATAAAGTGGCATGTTTTCTCAGTGAACAGGATATTCAACATGACAAAATGTGGAGTGGGAGTTGATTTTGGTTGTATTACAAAGAAACAATGAATGAATGAATGAACAAATAAATAAATAAATAAATGATAGATAGATAGATAGATATATACTTACACTGCTATTTCCAGAGCAGTACACATAATTAAGCAGTTCGTCGGTAGGCACACACACCGTCAGCAAAAGCTGGCATGCTATTTCTCCTTACCTGTGCCAGTATTCAGATGCTCGACAGCTGTGGAAATTATGCTGGAATATACTGCTACATTGGCTTCATAGTAATCATGGCATGATGCACTGGCAAAGTGCAGGCCAGAAGCATGGAGTCTGAAATGATGTCTCTGTCTCCCATGGTAAACAAGCCAGCACGCATTCATTAAAGTGCTCTCGGCTGGGCTTCAAATGCGTATTGACCAGCTGGGAACAAATAGGAAGCATTTCCCTCTATGAACTGACTGCATTTGTTCCAGTTTAGGATTGATTCTTCGTCATGGTTACCATCAGAGGTTGGGAGGGAAGAAAAGAAATTGCGTTATCTCAATAAAATTGATTTGGAGTAAAAAAGTACTTATCTCTTTCTGGCAGATTGAGAATGCAGACTGCAGAACCTACACCTACCATGTGTCTGGATAAAATGGAAATATGTCACGTTTGTATGTTAGTGAATGTGTTTTGTGGGGAAATCAAATTTATGCTAATATTCTTCTACATTTAAAGGGACAGTTCCCCCAAAAATCAAAATTCTGTCATTAATTACGTTCCAAACTTGTAAGACCATTGTTCATCTTCAGAACACAAATTAAGATGTTTTTGATGAAATCCGAGAGCTTCTTGACCCTGCACAGACAGCAACACAACTCACACGTTCAAGGCCCAGAAAGGTAGCAAGAACATTGTTAAAATAGTCCATATAACATCAGTGAGTCAATGTTATGAAGCTATGAGAATACTTTTTGTGCACAAAGAAAATTTAAATAATGACTTTATTCAACAATTTCTTCTCTTCCGTATCAGTTTTTGACACCTGTTCATGAGAGCATCACGACGAGTGCGTGCGGTAATTACTATTTTAGTAATTTTGTTGTGTTTGTATCATTTTAATTATTGTTTTTATTATTTATTTTTACTTAATTTTATTTTAGTTTTAATTATTTTAGTACATCACGTTAAATGAAATGAAAATGTTGCCTTGACACCTAGCTGAAAAAAATATATTTACATTTTTAATATATGTTTTTAAGTAGTGTATTATTATTCAGTTAATGTTTAAGTCATTTGAAAACGTTTTTTCTATAGATTAATTTAACTATAATAATCCTAAGAAATACAACAAAAGTAGAATGCTTTTAAAAATATCACCCAGGAATCAAGGTTAATAATGCGTGACACAAAATACAAAACATGTACTTCTGTATGTATGTGTTATATTTGTTGCAGAATTATGCTGCGGCATTCACAACTGTCAGCTGTCATTCTGACTGTCATCTGACAACCCATCTGAATAATTCTACTAAATGAAGACAGTACACAAGGTATTTTTTTTTTTTTTTAGAATTTCTAGGCATTGTATATATCATGTCACATTTTTCTTGCTCTTGATTCGGGCACAATGTTAGGATTTTTGCTTAATGATAAATTAAATTTTGGTTTGTTTTTTTCAAATCCCTATCAAATGCTCACATAAGACTTGTAGTATACAGCACATGTCCAATTCACATTTTGTGAAACTCAATGCTGGTCACTACACTCTCAGAAAATAAATAAAAAAATAAATAAGGTACAAAAGCTGTCACTGGGGCGGTCGTTCTCAAACGTTACAAATATGTACCATTTAGATACTAATATGTACATTTTAGTTACCAATATGTGCCTTTAAGGTACTTATATGTACACTTTAGCATTAAATAAGATTCAAAGGTATACGTTTTGAAAAGGTACCACCCTAATGACAGTTTTTATGCCTTTTTTTACTGAGGATTTATTTACTTCCATTATATAAATGAGCATGAGACCTTTTTTATTTCTCTTTTTTTGGTCTGAAAAAGAAAGAAAGGACATATAGAATTAGAACAACAACATAGTGAGTAAATTTCATTTTCATTTTTGGATGAAACTGTTCGTACATATTTTTCAAGGTGGCTAATTTGTACAGATTTATACCACCCCAAACCCCGGCGCTAAACCTACCCATCATTGTGGTCTAGATAAGTCGTATGAATGAGGTTGTTTGAATTTGAATTAGCGACCTTATAAAAAATGTACGAATTGTTTGTGATATAGCTTTGGTGTGGCCAAGCCGGTTTAGCTCCTAGTCAAACCACCTCTAAACCAGCCATCAGATGGGAAATCATCCTGGTCTTTTTGCTGTTGTTGTTGTTTTGTTTGGAGAATTTGTTTAGAGTCCAAACTTGGGGTTGGCTCTTGACTTTTGAAGTTATCAGCAACACCCTAAACTCTACAGAATGCCTTAGCAACTATTTACCAAGGCCACTGCAGCTGCTCACAACACAATACTGTTGTTGTGATGGGTTTTGCATGAGCAAGCACTCACATTTTCTTCAGACATGTTAAATTCTAGTTTAATTGGTTGGCCTCGTCATGTCTCACACCCTTCCCATCATGCCAGACCGACACAGCACAATATTGGTCTTCCAGATTGTGATGGCTGGAACATAACGTTTAATTGAATATTATCTGAGAAGCGAGTATGTCGCTGGCCAAGAAAACTGTGGCAGACTCAGGTTAGAGTGGAATAACTGTTTTCCTTCGTTTGTATAATTCAAGGGCACATCCCGTTTCAGACAGTAAGCAATGCACATATAATTAGACAAGCGGGAGATCGATTTCGTCAATTAAGCTACTGTGAGATAAAAAACCTGACAGCTTTGATGCTGGTTGCACTATGTAATAAACAAAAACTGAAAATGGACATAATTTAAAGCACTCTCAATTATATTGGCCCCACACGTACAGTCAGGTCTCGGTTGGCCAGAGTTTCCTCGTCTTTGGCTTCTGGGTGTCAGTACAATATAACGCTATGTTCTGTTTAGATTTAGTTTGGTTTAATAATGTGTTTGGAGAATTTTACAACAGTTGTGTTAGATGTTGAGGTGTGTGATTGGGAAAGCTTTTGGGAATATCAGCCAGAGCTGAATTTCTTCTTTGTCTTCTTTTTTTTCTCCAGATGTTTAATTCATAAACACTCAGCATATCTGTAAAAGCAGAACTTGAATGTTTTTATTGTTTTGCTGCTCTTACCGCACTTTAAAAACAAAAAACTTGTGAAACAAAGCATCTGATACGATTCAAAATGTATCTCCCTTCTTTCTAACTTCTATTTCCTTGTACTGACACTGCACTTTGCGACTCCATTTTTGCAGATAGACAGAATATAAATTGAAAATTTACGTTGCATTCCTCTTTAGACTCAGGAAAGGCACTTTTTTCTTGACTTCTGAAATGAACTAATGTCATTTGTAGAGCAGGCACTCAAATCCAGTCTCACTGCATCCTCGGCAAGTTCACCGCAGCAGAGGAGATGAAATGCGGTATGCCGCCTAAACTTATTGTGGTAAACCACAACAGACACAAACCATCAGTGTTCTCTTATCTAGTCCATTAGAAAACATGTTTCTGCTTTCAGGACACAGCGAGGCTAAATTGAAGTCTGGCACTGTAAATGAGCTAAACTGAGGTTATTCTGTTTACTCTTGTTCTCTCGCTGCAGTTGTTCCATTGTTTCAGCGGTACCGGTAAATTTAGTCTATTAAATTGTAATTGACTGCCTTTAGTGTACAAGAAAATGGTTGCACAGTGTTCAGTGCTCATTAAAATAAATAGTTCACCCAAAAAAAGAATCATTTGTCATCATGTCAACATTTACTCAACCACATGTTCTTCCAAACCCTTTACTTTTTGTTGTGGATGACAAATGAAATGGTTTCAAGGAATGTTGATGCTGCTCTTTTTCTTTCTGTTTTCTTTTTTTCTCATAAAATGAAAGTGGATGAGCACCACAAGAAGTTTATAGAATATACTATACCTATCTAAAGCCATTTGTTTACACTAAAATATTAAAGGAGACCTATTATGCCCCTTCTTTACATATAATATAAGTCTAAGGTGTCTCTGTGAAGTTTCAGCTCCAAACACCCCACGGATCATTTACTATATCGTTTTGAAAATGATTTTTTTTTGAGTGGAAGCAGAAACACAGTGTTTTTGTCCGCGTCTCTTTAAATGCAAATGAGCTGCTGCTCCCCGCCCCCCTTTTTTAGAACAGGGCTGTGCCTTTACAGCTCATACCTCGGATATTCTGGTAAAAAGCATCTGTTTGGTTTTGATCATCATGTCATCGTGCTGAAATCATGCATTTTAAACCATATTAGTTAACTTCTGATATATGGTTTTGAGCGCAAACATCTGAAGCATGCGCACAGAAAGCGGCCGTCACACGACATGTGAGTACTAAACTAGGTTCTCTTTCATGTCTTATTAAGCTTAAAATGTAAATACACACGTTTTTGTTAAAAACACACAGGAGTTACAAAAACAGTCAGTCGGTTATGTCTGTGAAGGTAAATAGCTGGGAAAGAAATCACATGTTTGTATTAGATCTGTGTGGCAGCAGCGTAATATACAGTAAATATAAATGAAATCTGATGCGCTTGTTTTTTTCACATGCTTGCAGAAAAAGGCTTAACAAAACAAAGTTACTGGGTTGTCCTTAGAATGATTTCCGAAGAGTAATGTGATGCTGAAGACTGGAGTAACGATGCTGAAAATTCAGCTTTGCATAACAGGAATAATTAGAAAAACTGATATTTTAAATTCTAGCATTATTTCACAATACTGTTGTTTTTACTGTATTTTTGTCTAAATAGATGCAGCCTTGAACAGGGTTTCTGCAGGTTTCTGTAACAGATCTGTATTAATTTTTAATTAATATTACAAAAAAAAGTGTTCTTCTGTTTTCTTCTATTTTTGTCTTGTTTTACGGTTCCTGATTCATGAATCAAGACACAAAAACTGACATAAAATAGGAAGTTTTGTTTTCTGAGCAATATATCAACATAAAGAGTTTATGTTAAAAATATTTGTTCTTGTTTTAAACAAATATTTGTTTATGTTTAAAACAAAAAGAAATATCAGCTAATGGGCTCCACAAGAACAGGTATTTGTTTTTGTTTAAGCATAAACTCCATTTTTATGCTTAAAGATGGTTGGATATTTCTACTGGAAAACAAGACTGAGAATATATGTGACCCTGGACCACAAAACCAGTCATAAGGGTCAATTTCTCCAAATTGAGATTTATACATAATCTGAAAGCTGAATAAATACGCTTATCATTGATGTATGATGTTGCTATAATAGAACAATATTTGTGTAAGATACAACTATTTGAAAATCTGGAATCTGAGGGTGCAAAAAATCTAAATATTGAAAAAATCACCTTTAAAGTTGTCCAAAGAAAGTTCTTAACAATGCATATTACTAATCAAAAATTAAGTTTTGATATATTTACAATCCTAATGATTTTTGGCATAAAATAAAAACACTTACAATATATTTTTAGCTACTGCTACAAATATACCCCAGCGACTTGAGACTGGTTTTGTGGTCCAGGGTCACATATTATTTATTTATTTATTGCAGTGCATGCAACATTTAATGCCATAACTTTATTCATTTTAAATTTTCTGCTCTGATTTAAAACCTTTTTAAAGCTTTAATTTGTGGAAGGACAAATTAAGACTTTTTTTTAGAAACTCTCCTTGAGCTTTTTCAAAAACTTGAATCATATCGATCCCAAACACTTGAACAGAAGTGTGTAATAAACAGCTTAAATTGAATTTGTTATTCACTGACAATCTTGCCTGACCTGCTATTCACGTTCTTTGTATTAAAAAAAAGAACAGTTTGGACATTCTGCTAAATATCTCCTTTTGTGTTACCCGTAAGGAAAAAAGTAGGGATGTAACAATGCACCCCAAGCCAGTTGAAAATCTTTTTTTGTTTTTTGTATTCGTTTTAAAATTGTATTCTTGCTTTAATATTTGACATATTTCATTGTCACGATAAAACACGCAGCATTTTGCGAAATAATAAAATGACACCTTTTCATATATAATTGGTCATAATTTTGTTAAAAAATAGAGATAATCGTATCGTGAAATCAGTACCGTGAATCGTACCACAAAAGTTTGACGATTTTTAATGTTTTTTAAATAATTCTGTTCTGCTCACCAAACCTGCATTTATTTGATTACAGCAAAAGCAGTAATATTGTGAAATAGTTTTACTATTTAAAATAACTGCTTTCAATTTGAATATATTTTAAAATATAATTTATTCCTGCGATCAAAGCAACATTTTCAGCATCATTACTCCAGTCTTCAGTGTCACACGATCCTTCAGAAATCATTCTAATATTCTGATTTGCTGTTCAAGAAACATTTTTATTTATTATTATTATCAATAAGATTATAAGATTTCTAAAAAGATTTCTATTTGTTTTTGGTGAACTGTCACTTTAAAGTCTCCTCAAGCCATTCCTGTTGCCTTAAGGTTCATGGATGTGATAACAGCAGCCCATGTGAAGTGTTTGATTGCCTATCATGCAGCAGAGGGCAGTAGCACAGCATAAATGGCTTCGCATCTCACCTTTTTCTGCCTATCTCACATTCTGGAAAAGCCATCTCGCCCTGGCATGCAGAGGTGAGGAATGAGACTGTTTAAACATGGCCGTCACACTTTTCAAAGTAGCCCAGATTTATGATGTCAGCAGGGCGAAAGAACCCCCTGCTTCTTGTGTTCGACGGAATCAAATGCGTCTGCGGACATCGAATTAAAGAGGGGAGGGGTTGTTTTGGAGGCTGAGGGGGGAAAAAAGCCCTTTGCCTTGATCTCGTCAAAGTGAGGGCTCTAGTGAGTCATAGCCAAACCTTTTAGAAGAGCTGGCGAGGTGAACAGATAACCAAGGGCTACGTCAGAGCGAAATGAATCCGAAGACGAAGTGTAAATTACCCCATCTCTAAAAGAGATGAAAGACAGGACTGAAGAAATCTGAGATTGGAACTTAAAAACAGAAAAGAGGGGAAGAAAAGGTGATGAATCGCAAATAGAGATTGACTGTATCCAGTGCTTCATGCACTGTCGACCCCCCTGTGGCAGGTGGGCTCATTTCCATAAAACTCTTCTGCCTTCGTCTGACAAGAGAGAAAACATCCAGCACGGCTCCAAAGCAGGACGGAATATCAAGATTCCCAGGATGTCTCGCAGCTATTTCTTTATCGCTGCTTACCGCTTGCATGTTGGCACACATAAATCTTTATGAATACATTTGTGGGAATATTATTTTTTCCCCCGATGTGACGTGCTTTACAAATTGACCGTATCCTGTCCAAAAAAATAAATAAATCATAACAATCACTGTGAATCATCTTCCACTATTTGTAAGCTCAAATCAAGAGTGCATCATCAGCTCTCCTGCTCCCCTTTGTGTGAATCAGTTTGCTGATTATGGTTCTTTTCGAGTGAGTCATCTGTGAATGTGGGAATAATGAAAGACGGAGGACTCTAAACCATCTGCTTATTTTAGTATCATTGAGAAACTATTGTAGGTTTTACTAATATTTTTTTAATTACATGTATTATTTTATTATTAAGTTGTAGTGATTTTGTTGGTGATATAATATAATTTATATTATAATAATATAAATTAATATATATATATATATATATATATATATATATATATAAATTTTAATTTTAATTTGTTATTTTAGTACATCAAACTAAAATAAAAATAAAACTGAAATACAAATAAATAAAAACTAAAACTTTACACTAGTTTAACTTCTCTATTTTACTAAAATATAAATAAATATAAATAATATAGATGTAGAAAATAATAATAAACTTCAGGTAGTCACCAAGGAATTAGTGCTTTCAATTAGTTGTAAAAAAGAGAAAAAAAAAACTTTAGTTTTTCTAATTTTTTTTATTTTTAGTTTAACTTTATGAAAATGAGAGGTACACTATAATTAAAAAGATTTTTCATGTTTTTTAAAGAAGTCTCTTCTACTCACCAAGCCTGCATTTATTTAATCCAAAGTACAGCAAAAACAGTAAAATTCTGAAATATAAATATAATAACAACAATAATAATAATAATAATTATGATTATTATTATTGTTATTATTACTATTATTATGTTCAAAACAGCTGAGTTAATTTATTTTCAGGTTACTTTGATGAATAGAAAGTTCAGAAGAACACCATTTATCTAAAATTGAAATCTTTTGTACCAAAATAAATGTCTTTATCATCACTTTTGATATATATATATCATCCTTGCTCATCCTTGTTCATCCTTGCTAAAAAAAA
>JAHKKF010524656.1:0-22834 GCA_019740295.1 Labeo calbasu | reverse complement strand
AATTGAAATCTTTTGTACCAAAATAAATGTCTTTATCATCACTTTTGATATATATATATCATCCTTGCTCATCCTTGTTCATCCTTGCTAAAAAAAAAAAAAAAAGAAAAAAAAAAGCTTTTTATTTCAGATAAGTGCTAATCTTTGGATTGTTCTATTCATCAAAGAATCCTGAAAAAAAAAAAAAAAAAAAAAAAAAAACTATTTCTTGAACAGCAAACCAGCATATCAGTATGATTGATTTCTGAAGGATCATGGACACTGTAGTAATGATGCTAAAAATCACAGGAACAAATTACATTTTAAAATATATTCAAACAGAAAGCAGATATTTTAAATAGTACAAATATTTCACAATATTCCTGTTTTTGTCAGCACGTCAGGCAGTGAGCAGGACACCTTTCTCACCTTCCAATCTACGAAGAGTCTTTGCTAAACATTCCCACAGGAGGCGCTGTGTCACAAACTACTGCAAGCTGACTGTCAAAATCTGTTCATGTTACTAAGTAAAATGCATTACCAGATTTATTTTTATAAAATCATATCATGAAAGGTCAAAACAGCGTAATCGGTTATTAATTGCTCATTAATTCCCTGTATTCATCAGTAATGTATTTGCTGCTCGTCTTGAGTACACAAAGAATATTGCGTCTGTCCTTCATATTCTGTTCGGTAAACAAAACAGTGCGCTCAAACACCTGGAGTGACCTGCATCAGGACGCTATTGATTCGTGATTACTGATAACCGATCCGATGGCAGGACGATATTGACGGATGAAGTGTGACTCGTGTCCCCTATCGGGAAACAGATTGATATCCAACTTACCTGGGTCAACGGGTTCCTAATTCATTACAGTCAATTGCTGTCTGTACTAATTGAGTCACAGATCACTGATGATAAGGACAGTGCTGTGTACAAAGAAAACAGACGCTTAAGCTTCTGTCTCGCTATAGTGAGTGATTTGGCATAATGAGGTCGTACCTAATGCTTTTTTCACTGTTTGTTGGCACTATTATAAACTTCAGTGGAAAAACATCAAGTGGTTGTTGATTGTTTTAAAATTGTTCGCCCATTTCGGGGTACAAAATGCATCCTAATGTCATGTATCTGTGCTGGCGTTTCAAATTGCGCATTTTGTAGTTCCTCTGACTCCGCTAATGTAAAAAGAGTGAAAGGAGACCCTAAATTTTCACCACGGTTGAGAAATTTGGATGTTTTGTGATCTAGCTGTGGGAAACTTGCTGTGAATTTGTACACAGCAGGAGTCTCTATCAGCAGTGGCTGCGCTCTGGCAGATAATCTGTTTCATTTGTGAGGTGAAATATTGTGGTGTTCACACAGACCCTGTCTGTATCTGTTTATAACAGAGGACGACACACAGGCCTAACAAGTATTTCAGTGTTTTTAGGTGACAGTATGTTATATGAAAGGTGAATTGTGTCATTTTTGTTCCCAAATGTTAAAATACGTCTCTTTTGCTAGTTTAATGTGCAAAGATGACTATAAATAAGCTATTTGTGGTTGTAAAAGTGTAAACAAGCTGTGGTTCTGTGTTCTGTTTGATTTAAACAAACTCCTCAATGTGTTCTATGAACATAAATGAGACCTCAGATCATTTGGAAAGGTACATTAGTATGCTTTAAAATTTAGATTTTTAGAGAGCCAAGGACAGTGCTGCAAAATAACTGATTACATGTAATCTGGATTACGTAATCAGATTCCGAAAATTGAGTACTTGTACTATATTACATTTTAAAATGCTCACAATCAGATACTTTTTATGGATTAAATGATTACATATTATTCTTAAAATGGGAGTAAATTATTCACAATTTATTGATTCTCCATAATTCTTCTGTTTTTCTTGTTTGATCTTTACTTTCCAAAAATCATGCTGTGTGTGATGGCATTTAGTAGGGCTGATTTCTGCGATGCGTAAAACACGGACAGAATCACGCAATCCAGTCATAAAAATGGAATTTACTGTGTAACGCAGAATGTCACGGAATTTACTGAATTTTGGATGAAATAAATCACAAGTAGATCAGTTCACTTTAATCAGATCATGATATGGACCGCAACAACACCGTTTAAATATGAATCCTGAATGTTCTGTGAATGTTCTGTGAATGAATGGCGCAGACGCGTTTAGTTTACTACACATACTGAAGTGTGCGTGAAGCTGCTCTGAGAGTTACTTTATGAGCATTTTACAGTTTGATTTAGGAAAAACTTGAAGAAATTGTGACATAAATATGTGTCTTTTGTACAGTAGAATGTACATCTTCATCTAATACTAATACTATTACTAATAACATAATTATTAGTTATTTTAGGAGTAATCACGATTTTTCTTCCATGTTAGGTGGGAAAGTTAAATTGATATGTTTTGTTCTTATTGTGGTTTGTATATTATTAATAAAAATGAATGAATAAACAAACGAATGAATGAATAAATAAATAAATAAATAAATAAATGGAATTTTTTGAGGATATATAAAAAATAAATAAACAGTAAAACACAAATAAACAAACAAAAAAAACCCAAATAAATAAATATAAAGAAAGAAAGAAAGAAAGAAAGAAAGAAAGAGGAATCCAGCAAGAAAGAAAGAAAGAGGGATAAATAAATAAATAAATAAATAAATACATACATACATACATGCAATGGAATTTGAGGAAGAAATTTATGCAAATAAATAATAATAAATAAATAAATAAACAAACAATGTATACATACATAAAATGGAATTTTGACAAAAATAAAACTGATTTCTTAGGCCCCTAATTTTCACTTTGACAATATTCACAATAAATAATGGTTATGTACATGTCATGCAAATAACTTTGCTGCTGAATTTGGGTAAAAAAGCAATGGTAGTTTAATCTGTAATCACTAACAGACTACAAACCACATCAGCCCAGGACCTCCACATCCAGCATCTTCATCTCCAAGATTTTCTGAGACCAGTCACCCGGACAGCTACTGCATAACCAAAGAATTTCTTGACCTGACCGGGGGCTTGACCTGACTACAGTTCATCGTCGTAACCGACCTGAGTGGGCAAATACTCACATTTGATGGCGTCTGGCACTTTGGAGAGGTGTTCTCTTCACAGATGAATCCCTGTTTTCACTGTACAGGGCAGATGGCAGACAACGTGTATGTCGTCGTGTGGGTGAGCGGTTTGCTGATGTCAACGTGGTGGATCGAGTGGCCCGTGGTGGCAGTGGGGTTATAGTATGTGCAGGCGTATGTTATGGACAATGAATACAGGTGCATTTTATTGATGGCATTTTGAATGTACAGAGATACCGTGACAAGATCCTGAGGCCCATTGTTGTGCCATTCATCCACGACCATCACCTCATGTTGAAGCATTATAATGCACGGCCCCATGTTGCAAGGATCTGTACACAATTCCCGGAGGCTGAAAACATTCCAGTTCTTGCATGGCCAGCATACTCACCGGACATTGAGTATGTTTGAGATGCTCTGGATCGGTGTATACGACAGCGTGTTCCAGTTCCTGCCAATATCCAGCAACTTCGCACAGCCATTGAAGAGGAGTGGACCAACTCTATGCGAAGGAGATGTGTTGCACTGCGTGAGGCAAATGGTGGTCACACCAGATACTGACTGGTTTTCGGAACCAAAAGTGTTGCATTTATAATTTTGGTCAGTGTATATTCATATATTCGTAATATAAGCATAATAAGCATATTCCTGATATTCACAAGATTTCTGAAGGATCGTGTGACACTAAAGACTGGAGTAATGATGCTGAAAATTCAGCTTAACATCACAGGAATAAATTACATTTCACAATATATTAAAACAGAAAACAGTTGTTTTAAATTGTAATAATATTTCACAATCTTTGATCAGTTTATTTAATCAAATAAATGCAGCAATGGTGAGCATAAGAGACTTCTTTAAAAAACATTTAAAAATCCTGCCAGATCCCAAACCTAGGATAGTGCACATCGGAGCTCCCACTTACTTACAACTGAATATCACAAAAATGTAATAGTGAGCTTGTGTCATTAATTCTTTTGACTTGTAAGAATTTATTGTGAGTATAAGCAATCTCCTATTAACCACCTTGACACCATCCTACGAAAGCACTTCAGTGGACCAAAGTTTAGCACTAAAATCATCTCAAAACTCTTTATGAACACATCAACACAGACAACAGCACACTAGGAACCAGCTCAGCTCTGTGGTGGCAAATTTTTGCATTGGCAAGCACGGCTATATTTTCATCAGAAAATGTAAATATCTAGTTATTTTTGCATTTCTGGTTGCCTAGTGGTGCAGAAATGACACACTTCACCTTGAATTACATCAGCATCATCCATCATCCAGCATCAACCATCGGCTTCTATAGTTGTAATCCTCTTTTAGCTCTTAGAACTCCTCTAATAAATGCCTTACGTTTCATTTCAATGACCTGGATGATGATACTTGTGATGAGAAGTGACTGTCATACGGCAGAATTTGAAGAGCAACAATAAACTGCACAGTTCATTTCTGTTTGATGTTGTTGGGGCAGGTCTTTATCTTCCTGCCTTTGTGTCCTCTCCACGTGGAAACCGATCCTAGCGTTGGGACTCTGAGGAGCTCGAGTTCGCAGCGACACGGCGTTCTGCCAAAATCCATACCCACACCACCCCTCCATTTGTCCTCATATCCTGCTTGACACTTTCCATGAGAACAAACACATTCTCACCTTTTTGACAATATAGAGGGAAAAACTTATCACTGCTGTTGACACCATTTTAGGTTTTGAAGGAATGCGCTTTCAATATCAATCAAGATTTAACATTTGTGAATTAGATATTAACAAAATAGATTTTCATTCATTTTCCAGTTTTAAATGTGACTTTTGTTGTTAGGTGTGATATTTAACAAAACGTGTTGCATTTCATTTTAATTTTCTAGTTTTTAATGTGAATTTTGAACATTCAACACAAAAAATTATTTATTTATTTATTTAACAGATTTTTGTATTTCGTTTTAATTTTCTAGTTTCTAATGTGAATTTTAAACAGTTGTATGTTTATTTATTAGTTGTGCTATTTAACCAAACAAATGTTTGTATTTCATTTTAATTTTGTAGTTTTTAATGTGAATTTTGAACATTTGAATTTTAGACATTCAGCACAGCTATTTATTTATTTATTAGTTGTGCTCTTTAGCAATACTGATTTTTGTTTCATTTTAATTTTCTAGTTTTGAATGTGAATTTTGAGCATTTGAATTTCAGACATTCAACAAAACTTATATATTTGTTTTTTTGTTTTGTTTTTGTTTGTTGTGCTATTTAACGGAATAGATTTTTGTTTAATTTTAGATTTGAATGTGAATTTTGAATTTTAATTTTAGACATTCAACAAAAGGTACTTTATTTATTCATTCATTCATTCATTCATTTGTTTGTTTATAAATTAAAATTATTTTAGACATTCAACAAAACGTATTTATTTATTGTGCTATTTAACAAAATATATATTTGTGTTTAGTTTTAATTTTCATAGTTTTGAGTGTAAATTATGAACATTTGAATTTAGACATTCAACAATAGGTACTTACTTACTTTATTTATTTATATATTTATTAGGTGGCCTATTTAACAAACAGATTTTTATATATATAATTTTATATTTCATTAAAATTTTCTAGTTTTGAATGTGAATTTTGAACATTTGAATTTTAGACATTCAACTTTATTCAGATTTTTTTTTTTATGTATTTATTCATTCATTCATTCATTCAGTAGAGTTAACTAAACTTTTTGTCGTTCATTTTAATTTTCTAGTTTAAATTTTGAATTTTAACAAAAATAATATGAAAATAATAATAATAATAATAACATTTTAAAATTAAACCTACATCAAGCTCACATAAAATTTCACATTTAATTGAATGTGTTACTTGCCATTTCTTTGTAATAATATTAGAAATGTATTAGTTTACTGGTAATTTTGCAAAGTCGCAAAATAAATCCTATTTTTGTTTTTCTCCCATGTAGGTTTGCAGATAATTCGGAACGTCAAATTCGTTTTCCAATAATTAAAAAAATAAATTGCAAACTGAGTGATGTTTCAAATTCTCAGTGGTAATCTACAGCCTGTGATATGGATCTTCCATTTTGAAACCGGATTAAATTTAAAGCTGCAATATAGAGTATGCTGACTCTTGAAATTGCAGATATTTGTCAATGGATCCAGAAACATTGAACTGAATGAGTGTGTTTAAAATTGACCAAGAGGTCACGGGTCAGCTGATAGCAATGCAGTCCCTGTACGGTGAGGTCCATAAAACACAGATCCCATATTGATCCATGCGTGCGTGTCAAACCGTTAGTATGTCTTTTTGTCGCTGGCAGTATATTAGTTGCCATATCTGTTGCCTTCATTCACACATTTCTTGCTAATTTGATTTTGCTGCAGCTTTGGATTGATTCCAGACACCCAAATGCCGTTCAGGATCACTGTAATTATCACTCGAGAGCTGTGAGCCTTTTGCTTTTCTGCTCCAGGATTTTTAAAGTAGAGGCATGACCAACAGTCTAATTGACTTTCCCGACTTCACCAATTGTAAATTAAACACAACCTAGAGAAAGCCGATGTGTTAAAAAGCTCAAGGTGTAGCTGCAGACTAATAAATATCGTATGCCAATCAAGTCAGATGTGGATATTTCCCAGTATATCATCTTACCATTGTGTGAGATGATTAAGAAAATAAAGTCTGGCACCAAAAGTGACCTTTTCATATTTGCTAAAACTTTCATTCAGATGTGCTTAACATGACATTACGAAAAGGTCATTGCTAGATTGAAGGCATAAATACCTTTATCCTAGATTTTCAAGAACTTAATGAAAATAACCTTTGTGTTCCTCTGCTTTGAGCTTTAAATTAAGCAGCGAGACGTTTCTTAAAGAGACAGCGCATCTGTGTGCGTGTGACAGAGTCTTGCAGAATTGAGACCCATATTTGGTCTAATCGAGTTTGTGTCTTTCGCTCAATGCAAGTACTGGCACACACAAGCCTGGCCTGCTGCCACCAGTGGCCGTGATTGACTTCAATTATAGGCTTTGGGGATTACGTTGACCCGGGGTGGAAGTAAATCGTCTTGCTTTGCATATATAAATGAGTGGTTATCAATCCTTTATCTCAGGGTGGCATCACATCCCCGAAGAGGATTGATCAAATGAACACGTTCCAGCAAGCCAAGGACTTTTAAGTAAATAAAGACAAACAATAGTATCAGTCAGGCCTTATCAACACCAGTGTGAAATGAATAGTTAAGACATTATTTACTCACCCCATGTTGTTCAGTATTGTCTGATTTTTTTGTTTTTTTCTGTAAAGGTGCAGTCACATTAGCAAAATTTGAGTGAAATTTTCTGTGCAAAAAAGACCGTAGAGATGCTTGAAGCACAGAAGTCACTTTCAAAGAAACAAGCTTTCTGTTGGTCAGCGCAGCCAATTCAGACAACCAACTTGAATTAGTGAAATCTGAGTTGAGTTTTTTACCCTCGTGTGAAACTTTCAATTGCATGGATTCGTACTGGGATGACTGGATTTTGTGTGTGAAATTACGTTGAGGAAATAAAAAAGTGACTGCATCTAATTGTCTTCCTGACAATGAAAGTTGATGATTTATACTGATGTAAAGTGATATAAGATGTTTAATTTTCTACAATTTTTGGTTGGATTTCGAAGTTGAATCTCTATTCATCAGGCAAAATGATCAAAGTAAAGTTGTAGAGATTCATTTATACACCTGTTTTTTTTTCTTTCTGGTTCTCGAATCTGATTGGCTGAGAGCCTTTTCCAGGAGTGCGATATTCTAGTGATATCAGAACTCCAAATGCTTCACCTTTTGCATTACTCTGCCTGCAGTATTTCTCACAGCGAGTGTCATGGCAGACAGCCAAACCCATTATAATTTCATAAATAATACTGTTTTTGTCACGGAATGTGGTTTTAGGTGAGCCTTCAGTTGTTTAGACCTAAAATATGTTTTTTGGAGATGTGAGCTCCAGGGCATCAGCCGAGAGCAGCCTTACCTCGGCTAGATCTTCTGAAATTCTAATGGTTCTACAGTGGTTAAACATAGGATATAATTTGTTTTGGATAAATCAAACAGGCAAGTTTTTGGTACAGATATTATTTTTGGTATTATTTGTTCCAGAGCAAATAGTTTTGGCTGAGTGCAAAATCTGTTAATGTCGTATTTTATGTAAATTTAATGCTGTATATCAGAGCGCTACCGTTGTACTTTGACTGAATTGCATTGGGAAACATTGTGACTTTGTGATTAGATACAACAAGAGACTGTTTTTTTAAAGAGTGAGACAGCAGTAAAAAACTTTTATATTGAAACCAACTGAAACAGGGTTGTACACAAGGAAGTTATTTTCACTTCCAACAACTCTTGTAAGACGCAGCCAACAAATGCAATAGATAAAAGGATATTGCGACAAAGATATTGCTTTCCTCAGTGGACTTAAGGTTTCAATGCAGCAACTCAATGTTTCTTCGTTACTAGATCTAAAGTGATGTTTTCGAATTAGTAATGTAACCTTGGGTTCAGATGTTCAACTGTCAAACTGAGATGTGAATTCATAGTGTAAGGAAGTAGTTTGCAAAGAGAGTTTTTAAAAAAACAACCTGTTGTCTCTTTTCTTATTTACACACTTGTGCCTAAAACTGTTGTATAAACACAATACCACACTCATAGCTGTGCGATATGTCTGTATATCAGCGCGCTGTGATTACCTACATCCAAATCATGGCCGTGCCGATATACAACCATATCACACTGCTACTCTTGTGATATTGCTCATTTATAATTTTACTTTTATTTCCTGTTTGGAGCTTGAAACTAAAATTTGGACCGGACTGACTATTTATTTCATGGACAAAACAGATTAACATTTATTCTTTCTTTCTTTCTTTCTTTCTTTCTTTCTTTCTTTTGATATATTTACAGTAGGAATTTTACAAAATATCTTCATGGAACATGATCTTTACTTAATTTTCTAATGATTATTGGCATAACAGAAAAATCAATAATTTTGATCCATACAGTGTACTTTTGGCTATTGCTACACATATTCCCCAGCGAATTTTGTGGTCCAGGGTCACATATATGAATTTGGAACAACATAAAAGTGTATTTATGGCCAATAATGAAATAAGTCAAATTTTTGGGTAAAGTCATTTCGAAGTCATATGGAAGACTTTTAGGTTATGTTATGTTTTTTAAAATTTTTATTATAATTTTTTTTTGTCCATTTTGTAGCTTGTAAGTAAGGCTTTGACAATATCAGATTTTCATGACATAAAAATTATGGATTAAATAATTCAGAACAAAAATAATATCTCAATATCTATCGATTTTTTGGGGGGGTAAAATAAACAACATTCACAGTAAAAGTTATCTATCTATCTTTTTTTTTTCAGTCACACACACACACACACACACACAAAAATGGTATACGGAGTGAAAAGTTTACTTATGGAAACCAAAAAAACACCCAACATTTTTCAGATGTGGGAAGAGTGTCTCATTTTTTGTCTGACATCTCCTCGAACATTATTTTGTGCAGCAGTAGCAGCTGCACACCTCGTCATCATTATCTTCTTCTTCTACTTTTTCTTCTTCTTTTACTTCTGCTTCTACTATGTTGGATCAACCAGATACCAGTGACTGGCACTGGATTATTTATGATATTATAGTATTAACAGAGTATCAATATTTCATTTTTTAAATGCCACATTTATCGCCAATACTGGTATTTTGCGATACCCCTACTTGCCAGTATAAATCACAGTCTGCCCTGCTGTTATGGAAAAGATCAGCCTAGCATAATGGGGTTCGAAATGAGATGAGGATGAATAAATGACAGCCTATTCAGTTTGGCTGTTCTACTGTATCTCTTTAACTACTTAAGTGTGATGATTTCCCATAAACCCAGTGGAGAAAAAAAGTAAGTGTACTGCTACTGTGAGCTCTAATGTATGAAAACGATGTTGTTGGCAAATACTTAAAAGGTTGTGCTTGTGATAAAGACCTCCAAAATAGGAAATCAAATCACTAAATTCATTTTCCTCACTTTAAAGTGCAACAAATCCCAGACAAGCTGACAAGATCACAAGGCGTGTGCAAAAGAAGAACTGTTAAAAATCTTCCCTGAGGGCATTGACGTCAGTGTCTGTGTGCCTGTAACTCGACCCTGAAGTGTGTAGTGTGTGTTAATAGTGTTTTAAGCAGGTGGCAACCAAAGCTAACAGTGCACTGTTATGCCATATCCTGAGGGGGCGAGTAGAGGCTTGTGTCATCTCCTCCATCGGTGCCTTGATGAGCCCTCATGTTCTTTTGAGATTTGCTTTACTGTTTTTACGCTTGACGTCCCAGAGGCACCACTGATGTGTGCGCAAAAATAATCTCTTATTGAAATTAACCTCTCATTTTTCCTTCAAAACCTTTCAATATGTTACTCTGGCAATTCAAAACCCGTTAGACCAGTGTTATTGGATCCTTTTACCATCTGTTGTATCACAAAGAAGACTTTTGATGCACTTCTGTTTGGAATTGCTTCAATTAGACAAGCAGAATTACTGAATGATTACTATAATTAATAAATAAATGCTTACTTGTTCATTTAGCTTTAATTAATTAATCAGTGAACGGCTTCAGTGTCACAAGATCCTTCAGAAATCATTCTAGAATGCAGATTTGAAAAAAAAAAAGAGACCATAACCATTAGCAATGTGACATTTCGCATGGAAGGCGTTTGTTAATAGATAGCATTTATTTTATAGTCACTTCACATAGCAACAGCAATTTGTGAAGCATTAACCTGATTTTCTAATGCGTAGTATATTTTTCGAGTTATTAAAATGGCCGTGGCATTTCTGAGACCCCAAACATTACAGAAGCGAACGTGACCCTCGGCTGTATTGGCTTGGTCCTCGTGAGAGGAGGTGTGAATGGACCGGAGCGTGGTTTGCGTGAGCGCAGGTCAGCGATTGTGAATGCAGCCTCGTTGTGTTGCGAGGAGTTAATGGAGGCTGTGGCGGCTCTCCTTTAACAGATTACAGCAGCTCTGTGTCACGGGGAAAGAGAGGCAAGGTCTGCAGGCCATCCATCACGGGCCCTGTCTATATCCAGCCTTAGTCTGGCTAAGTCGTGTGATAAAGGTGCATGTCAGCTCCCCTCTGCTGCTCAACTGCATCCAATCCCTGCTGAAATCCACACTGGGGTTCTGGCTGGTGCACAAATCCACGCTGTTCAGCTCCACCTGCGGCCAACTTCATACACAGTGGAGAGACTATCCAGGTTTGACTTGCTGCTCTTTCTTTCTTGCTGTCAGGTTTTTTTTTCTGCTTCTTGTAATTTTTCTCCTGAAGGATTATAGCCCCAACTGTGAGGAAACATCCAGCAGTATTTTCTGTGCATATGACAGGGCTCGCTGCTTGCTGCGAAAGGACAATTATATAGGCCCGACCTTATTGTGTGGCAAATCCTCTATCAGCTTGCACGCTCAGGGGAATCTCAAATTAATCCTGTCTGAAAGAGTGAAAGCCCAATCTTGTGTTTCTCTCATGTCATTAATACCAGTACAGTATGTGCTCACTTCATTCAGATTAACTGCCTGAATCCTGCATCCTGCTTGCTTGTTGGTTTTGCAGTATCTTAAGGTCCCCAGTCATCTCCATCACAGGCCTATTTATAGTTGCTTTTGAAGAACAATACGTAGGCTGTCTCCCTATTGAGTCACTGCACATGTAGCCATTTATTTTTTACTGGAACAATACGACAAAACATCTATTTGAAACAATAGGGAGCGCCTTGTTGTTTAGAGAGCTGTATTGTTGCAATACACAGTTTCAGTGGTTTCTCTGACCAAATGATCACAAAAAAAAAAAATCTACCTCATGTTGCTCCAAACTTGATTTCGTATGAATTTGTATGAGGTAGTGTTAATTTCCTCAGTTATTTTCAATTTTAGTCTTAGTCCCGTGTTAAATGTCCTTGTTAGTTTTTTATCTTATTTAGTCAACCTTATCCTATTTAGTTTTAATCCAGTTTTAAGCCACGGTCACACTAGACTTTGAGCATGTGAAATTCCCTCGGATGCTGCAACGGTCGTGATATGACGACCTCATGCTCTTTTTGAAAAGTTCAGTTCAACACATGACAAATAATAATACTAAAATGTAAAAACATGCAATCTACTACACTTTCCCGCATCGCTGCAGTTTTATATTTATATTCTTTTCATTCAGGTAAGAGGTCATGCTGTGACGTATCGATCCGCTGTTGGTCACACGATGTCATGTGATGCGAATTCGCAGGTCAGAGTTCACCAAGCTTGAACTTTGGAATGCAGCGAAATGTGAAATCTTTTTTTCTGTTGTGTCCATAAACTCTTCCATTGACATCCATTTAAAGAAAGCGCCCTCTGGTCTCCTTTCCCACATACTGCCAGACCGGAAGTGTTAGCTGTAGCTGTTTTGCTTTTTCGCCTGATGGTTTCAGGCTTGTCTTCTAGTGGCTTTGGTAAAGGCATGTAGAGCAGTCTGCAATAACATTTTGTCTCCTTTTTTGAAAATAAAAAGTGTTTTTTGGTAAAGTTTTTATTTTTTTGAATACATTTTAGTTTTGTCTTTATTCGTCAACAAAATTGCATGTTGATATTGTCATAGTTATCGGTTATTGACCTTATTGTCTCGTCTTAGTCATGGCAAAAAAGCTCGTCAATTAACATTTTTTATCATAGTTTAACGAAATTAACACTAGTATGATGAGAATTATACGAAAACGTATGATTTTTGGAATTAAAAGGACAAAGGTCCCCCGCTAACACCACACTTAAATGTAAGTTTAAGTCTTTCCCCGCCAGCATTTTTAGAAAAAAAAAAAAAAAAAGTTGCCAGGCACTGCCAGCATTTTTGATGATTTTCACTAAAACTTTCATTGCCGCTTCCTGGATCGACATTTCACTTGCTAACATTACGCAGTTTTCATTTATATGCAGTTTAGTTCTGATGATTGCACTATTTTTCATATTCATATGCATACATACGAGATCACTCGTTTCTGTGTCTTCCTGGTTTGTGTTTTTGATCGGGTTTTGTTTCAACCCTTATCAAACACACCTAAACAGGAGTTGAATTTTGCAGGGCTGCAGCTCTCCAGGACCAGAGTTCACCACCCCTGTTCTAGACTCATTCAAAAGATGCATGATAGCGCCCCCTAGCATATAACAGTGAAACACGGAAACACAGAAAATTCTGTGTTTGGCAGGGAAATAGGTAACTGGGAAGTAAATGATTCATATTCATACAGATTCATATTCAGAAAAATGTAAAATAGTTACAAACTATCATGAGACTGTTGTGATCACATTCTTTCACATTTTTTAAGACTCTGTCCACTCTTTTCTACATAATGAAAGTTGGTATGAAATCAAAATACACCCCATTTATTGCGTATTATTGATCTTATTGTCACTTTTCATTATGTGAAATTATTTTTAATTTTCATGATTTTTATTCAAAATATCATAAGTTATCTTTCTGTGAAACGACAGACTTCTCTCTGGTGACATATTGTACACTGGACTTCTACAATCATTTAGTCCAGTTAAACTTTCTAATAACTTGACTGCAGACCTACATTCAGATCTGCTTCAATCCAATCAAGAACCAATAAATAGAATACAAATATCCCACCCTGCTTTTTCCCTCTTTTTTTGATAATCTGTTTCACTTGGATGTACATCACAGTATAGAAGAAAAGATCTGTCACTACTTCCCTTTCATCATGACTTTAATGGGAATGGGTTCTGTCTAGCTTTGAACTGTCAAAAAAAAAAAAAAAAAAAAAAACCTTCTAAAGCCATATACAATTTTTTTGTGTGAATAACAAGCTAAAAGTTGTTGCTCACAGAAAATCTTGCCATTCACTATAGATCTCAAGACTTTCAGTGAGTAATAGTTTCAGTTTTGTCTTTTGTATTACACAGTTATCATGTGGTTTCGGAAGATGATAATGTACTCTAAGGGAACTTTAATTATATGGAAAGGAGTGAAAGTGAGAGGAACAAATTCCCCTTTTGTGTTCCACAGAATATGGGTTTGGAAAAACACGACGTGTAGTTCGGTTTGAAGTCGTCTGATTTCTCTGTGCCAAAAGCATCTGCATGAATGTGAATGTTTGACACAAAAATGAAAACATTAGCAAAAACACTGACCGCGTTTACCCCTGCATGTTTACAAACACAACACCGGGAGGCGCAGCTGTTTAGAGGTCATTTCTAGTTAATGATGTCACAGAATTTACCAGTGTTTTGAAACGGATGTGTGAATGGTGCTTTACCGGTAAAAAGACAGAGCATCATTGCCTGTGTGAACAGTGCATTTTTGTATTTACCGGTAGAGTCATTCCAGAAATTTTACGGCAGTTTACTAGTATGTAAAATATTGTGAAAATGCTCTAATTTAAATCTAATTTAATGCAGTACTGTCAATAGGAAACATAGACAACAGCTTTTTTAGAGACCCCTGTTTCCACTAATTGCCATTCTACCCGCTTTTTCTATTTCTATGCATGATTGATAATTCCTTGAAGTATATCAAGCACCTGACTGGTCGTAGTTCAGAGACGTGTTAACCAATGGTGCTGCTTGCTGTCCTGTCATTAGAAGTCTCTATTATGCACCTCTCTCTGGGTGATCTGGGTCTCCAAGTACCACATCATTTTTTTTTTTCATCTGATTCTCATACCAAGACATTCGATGTGGCCTCCACGTGCTTGGCATTCAAATAATGCATAGGAACAAGTCATTTTCACCACCGCGGGCGCAATACAGTATTTTGTTTGAAGAGATCATTACCTTTCCCCCCAGTTTCTCACCCGGCTTCCTTTCCTGCTCTGTCTGTGCAATCTGAATGCACAAAACCTTTCCCATCTGAATCCATACCTAATAGGAATATGTAATACATTTCACACCTTTGATCATCTGAAATTGGGGAGATAGAGTATCTATCCAGCGCCATCAAACAGTGCAGCACTCTTATCTTAAAAAGTCCAACAGAGCTGAAAAGAAGCTTTTCATGTCCTTTTTTTCCCTCCATACTCGATGCTCAGATGTTCGTTGACTACTGCTTTAGTGCTGAAGGTCAAAAAGTAACATAAGGGCAGTTAAAGATTTTTGACATCGCATGTAATTGCCGCACTGGTTCTGCTTGAACGTCTGCCAGACTCATTTGCAATTAATGATCATTAGCGCCAAGCAATTTATGCGTGTTTGTGCTAGGTTCGTGAATCTGCGCTTTTTAATGAAGCAAATATTGATTCAGATATTTTATGATGCAATCACTCATTTCCATTAACTTGCAAAAACGAACAGTAGTTTAAGGCTTTGGGTTATGAATTCTTTTGCATATTCAGTAGCATAGATCCATCAGGCTGTATTTTGAGTACTGTGTTCACTGGAGAACTTCTCGAATGTTGATGAAACATGTTTTTAGCTATGCAGGTGTATTGAATTTCACAGAAGTTTTTTGTCGCAATATTTTGTCAACCATATGTCAACTTTCTTGGTACTTCTATAAATAACATTTTAACTTGCTCTCCTTGTTTATACATAGGTGTTCATCCATAACAAGTAAAACACTTTTTTTTTTCTTGTACATTTGAGTAGATGCTGAAATGCGCAAAATGGACATTCTGACATAAGCAGTATTACACAGCTATAGTAATACGTCTGACACATAAGCAGTATTACACACCCACAGCTATAGAGATGCAAATATTTCTAAATTATAGTTATAGTTGGCTTCAAAGGTATATTTTAGATTCTTTCTAAAATGTTTGCTGGGGTGAATTGTCGCCGCATTTCAAAAAACTGCTGGCAAACAAAATAAATATTACATAAATTACAGTTAAATGATCACAGAAATGTTATTAATATTAATAACTGTAAAGGATTAGTTCACTTCCAGAACAAAAATTTCCTGATAATTTACTCACTCCCATTGCCATCCAAGATGTTCATATCTTTCTTTCAGTTGAAAAGAAATTAAGGTTTTTAAGGAAAACATTCCAGGATTTTTCTCCATATAGTGGACTTCAATAGGTCCAACTGGTTGAAGGTCCAAAGTGCAGTTTCAGTGCAGCTTCAAGTGGCTCTACATGATCCCAGCTGAGGAATAAGGGTCTTATCTAGCGAAACAATCAGTCATTTCTATATAAGTTTATTTTTAAGCTCGTCTTGCACTAGGTTGACTTGACACATCACATAATCATGTTGGAAAGGTCACGGATGAAGTAGGCGGACGTACTGACCCAAAGTGAACGTGCAAAGAAAGTCAAATCCCCTTTACAAAAAAAGGTAAAACAATGATGACAATTTTTGAAGTTAGAGGAGAAACTGACATGGAGTTTTTCGCCCTAACCTACCTTTTTGAACCAAAGTACACAGACAAAGAGCTAACCGCACATGACCTTTCTAACATGATTAACATGATTCTAAAGTCATTGACACGCATCACAGAGCTAGTGCAAGATGAGCATTTGTGGTTAAAAAGTATATAATTTTAAGTATATAATAAGTATATAATAATAAATCGCGTCCCACTGAAGTCCACTATATGGAGAAAAATCCTGGAATGTTTTCCTCAAAAACCTTTATTTTCAATTGAAGAAAGAAAAATGTCTTGGATGACATAGGGATAAGTAAATTCTCAGGAAATTTTAATTCTAAAGTGAATTAACTTCATGAATTAAAAGGAGTTTGTAAACATCTGTAAAGTTGTTCATACATGAATGATCTATGTTTCAGATGCTGTCTATATATCTGTATTATACGTTTCAGTGTATATGCAAACCACATTTTACACAAAATGCAGATGAAAACTTATTACAGCTCATTACAACTGGCTTACAGTTCTTCACCATATTCTTGTTGGCCTTGTGGGACAGCAAAGTGTCACCCATCAGACTCTCACGGGATAAAGGCGTTTGCTCAGGGGGTTGAGACACTTACAGTAATAGCAAGTACACTTAATATCCACTGACAGAAGTCTGTTGTACTTTATTTCTGTGAAATCATTTGTACTTTTAAATGGACATGCACAGGCATGATTTCACACTTTGAATCAGTCCCTAAATGAAATGTAGTAACACAGCAGACTTTGATTAGTTGCTTTAAATGTCAGTCATGTGAAGCTATTGCAGTATATCAGCATAAATCTTGCCATTGCAAATCAAGTGGGCTTTTTTCATACTATCATACACTCTTAAAAATAATGGAGCTTTAAAAGGTTCTTCACAGCGATGCCATAGAAGAACCATTTTTGGTTCCACAAGGAACCATTCAGGCAAAGGTTCTTTAAGGAACCACCTCTTTCTTACCTTTTCATAATCTGAAGAACCTTCTTTCACCACGAAGAACCTTTTGTGAAACAGAAAGGGCCTTCAGATGGTAAAGGTTCTTTATGGAACCATTTAGTCAAAAAAGAATCTTCTATTGAAGCACCTTTATTTTTAAGAGTGTAACCTTATAAAGATTTTTAATTATCTCTATTATTTGTACCCGGCCTGCTTGACCTTTGTCATCAAAGAGAGATCAGAAACTTCATGTGTGTGGTGCCTTTACCAACTTGAGTCTTTTGTACTGTGACCCGAGTAAGGCTAGGACATCAACCGTTTGACTCATATCTATAATTATAAAATATTATAATCATAGAATATTTTTTATAATAACTTATAAAACCTGCACTGCAGTTGACAGAATAACTACATGATATTCCACTTGCCATTCAGCGGCAGGTAGCAGTATAATGATAGAGCGCTCCGAGTACTTGACATGACATGCTGTGAAAACAGTCCTGAAGAAAGGACATTATTATTGCACCCCATGATTACATTATTCCTCACATACCATAAAAGAACATTTGAATTCAAAACAAGTATAACACTCATTGTAGAAACCTGAAATACATCTAACTTAAGCAGTGAATAGATTGCTATTGAGCACAAGCCAACTCTGATATTGGCCAGTTTATAGATTTGAGGGCTGAGACAATGAAAAAATCATCCATTGTCGCTTGTCTTTGCTTGTGAATTTATCAATGTCAGTCCAGCCTCATTATTTCTTAATCTGTGAAATGAAGCAAAAGCAGGTTCCTGGTCTAGATGAGCCGTAAGTGCAAGAAAAAGTGATTGTGTTTCGCAAATGTACTCATGCCATAATTTCTCTGTAATTTGATTGTGTTCATTGATGTATCTAGGTAATAATAAGTGTAAAAAAATCAAATTGATTTTCTTTGAAATTATGCAAGAGATTTGGTTGATCATTTCTGCTATGCAGTACATTTTCATGTTTTGTATATACATTTTAAGGATATACAGGATATCTGCTTATGCCTCTTAATAAAACTATATTATCTTTGAGATGACTATATATGTTCAGATTTTTTTATATGTTCAAGTTTTAAAATGTACATTCTGATTTTTAATTATTATGTAGTCAGAATAATAACTAAAGTTATATTCACAATTTGCATTTATATATTCAAACTTACATCTATATATTCAGATTTACTTCTGTACATATAATATTTTACATTCATATATTTAGTTTTGTATCTATATATTCAGATTTACACTGTATGTTGCAATTTACATTTATATATTCATAATTATACATATTTGGAATTTACATTTAAATTTGTATGTGTATATTCAGACTTAACTACTGTATATTCCAATTTAAATTTCGTCACCTTATAATTATTAAGTTCGATATGCATTCTGAGCACTTTTGAGATATTGATATAGATACAGTTTTGTATCTGTATATTCAGACTTATATCTGTATATTGTAGTTTACATTTATATTTAGAATTATAACTCTATATACATAATTTATATGCATATATTATGATTTGTATCTATATGTTCAGACTTAATTATTTAATCTGATTTCCATTTATCTATTCAGATTTACTTCTGTATGTATAATTTTACATTCATATATTCAGTTTTGTATATATATATAAAAAATTTAAACTTAACTATGTATTCCGACTTCCATTTATATATTCAAATTTACAACTCTATTTTCAGATTAACTTATATTTATTCAGACTTTTAACTATATATTCAGATTTACTTCTGTATGATTATTCATATTTTACATTCATATATTCAGTTTTGTATCTATATATTCAGACATCTATATATTGTAGTTTACATTTATATTCAGAATTATAACTACATATACACAATTTATATGCATATATTACAATTTGTTTCTATATATTCAGACTTAATTATGTAATCCGATTTCCATTTATGTTTATATATTCAGATTTACTTCTGTATGTTTATTCATATTTTACATTCATATATTCAGTTTTGTATTTATATATTCAGACTTAACTATATGTTCCAATTTCCATATATATATATATATATATATATATATAGATATATATTTATTCAAATTTACAACTATATTTTCAAATTTACTTATATTTATTCAGACTTTTAACTATATATTCAGATTTACTCTTGTGTGTGTATTTATATTTTACATTCATATATTCAGATTTATATCAAAATATTCAGACTTATATCTATATGTTGCAATTTACATTTATATTTAGAATTCTAATTACATATACACAATTTACATGTATATATTATGATTTGTATCTATATATTCAGACTTAACTATATATTCATATTTACATTTATTTATTCAAACTATATTTTCGGATTTACTTATATTTATTCAGACTTTTAATTATATATTCAGATTTACTTCTGTATGATTATTCATATTTTACATTCATATATTCAGTTTTGTATCTATATATTCAGACAGATTTATAAACATATTCTGATTTACTTCTATATATTCAGATTTAATAATTATATATTTAGATTTACTTCTATATATTCACAATTGATGTGTATATTCAGATTTTATATAATTATTTCCTGTTTGGCCCTTCATTGTTTTCTGTTATCAAAATATTATAATGAAATAATAAGACAGTGATTGTCACGGGTGCTATAACATTTATTATTATTAAATGTTTCAAACAAAAATTCATTGCATTGTTACAAATGACATTTTTTAGTCAGAAAACATGAACAAAAACATTAAAAGGTATTTTATCATTTCAACAAAGTTTGTTAAAAATAATATTGTTATTAAATCACTTTAAAATGCTCAATTGCTTACTCAAAAATGGCTATTTTCAGTTACTTTGTCATGTTGGATATGCTGATTTTCTTGCTAAGTTCATTCATTTTAAATGACTGAATTTGACTAAAGTATTTTTCTGTAAGTCGTTTAAAATACAACCTTAATTTAGTATGTAGAATCCAAGCGTCTTTATTTTTTAAAAGATGGAGAGTTCAAAAGGTAAAGCAAAGCAAAAATGACTCAGGTTTACACAACATATACATGAATCTTTAATGTTTTTGCTGGGTGTGTTTTCACAGAGGCCATCAAAACTGAACGTGCCTGTTTATCAAACTGTCCGTAAGAACATTATTTTCCCCCTGGAAACAGCCCTACAAAGTGCTCGCTGCTTTTATCATTTCGGCAAGGAGCAGGTCACCAAGGGTTCTGCTAAATATTTCCGTTCAGCAGTGGGCAGATGCATAATACCATAATGGGATCTGCACTTGTCTTATAATGAAACTTCACTTTTCATTCCAAACTCTGTATCAGCTAACCTCTGGGGTTCTGGATCATGGCTTCCCGAGGAGCATACAGGAGATTGGTCTCCCAGGAGAGCTTCAAGGCAGAGGGCAGAAACCATCTCCGATCACCGCTCATTTCACACAGACAGCTCCTGCATACTCAGAGACATCATACTTCAGAAGTATGGCAGAATTGATGTGCAGCGTGGTAATACCTACTTCACATTTTGCATTCGGCATTGTTTTTTTCTACACGCGTGCCCAATCATGACAAGCATGCTGGCTATCATGATTCAAACCAGCACCAGATTCCAAGAGCAACATTATTAATTTAGGGGACGGCGGAGTTGTTCTGGGCTTAGGATCCCATCGTTTTCAGAGCGGGGAGGGCGATAAAGCTGGCGGAAACTATTTCTGTGATGATAGGCATCAAGTAGAAAATATGAATTATTAATCACAAGCATTTTGTCCCTGATGCCCGGAGGAAAAGGCGACTACTGCTAACACAATCCCCATCTCATTTATTTTTATAGAAAGCTTATTAAAGTATGTACTTGAGATCAAATGGTGAGTACTAGAGGAAACACATGGAAATAATGAATGTCATCAACAGGGTCTGAGTGTTTGTGGCTCTTAACAAGCAATCAGAAAAGTGCTGCAATATGCATCTGAATTATGACTGAGCCGAGATTGGGCTTCTCCAGTTATTTTATTATTTAGCTCTAAGTTCATTTAGCTCTAAGTTCACGCTGTTAGAAATGGAGAGCAATAATGAAGGATTGACACAATATGCTCCAAATGACCCAATTGTGAATCATTGTTAGTGCAATTTCAGATAGCTGCATATATAATTGACCTAAGGTTATTCTGCTGCATAATGTTATGATACTCTGCAATTTGTGAATGTAAATGAAAAATTTTACAGCTGTATATGGTTTAATTGGTAACACTTTGCAATAAGAGTCAGTTTGTTAACATTAATTCATGCATTACTGAACCACAACTCACTTATATAGATTCTTTACAGTTGTCCAAATGAAGTTCTTAGCAATGCATATTACTAATCAAAAATTAACTTTTGATATATTTACGGTAGGGAATTTACAAAATATCTTCATAGAACATGATCTTTACTTAATATCCTAATGATTTTGGCATAAAAGAAAAATCGATAATTTTACAGTGCATTTTTGGCAATTGCTACAAATATACCTGTGATACTTATGACTGATTTTGTGGTCCAGGGTCACACACACATATAAATAATATAAAGCATTTTTTTTCTTGAGTAGCAAATCAGCATTTTTAAATTATTTCTGAAGGATCATGTGACACTAAAGACTGGAATAATGAATCTATTCAGGTAAACATTATATTTAAATAATAAAAAAAGTTATTTTAAATTGCAATAATAATTTTGCAATTTTTATTTATTTGCATAAAATACTTCTTTAGTGTTTATTATTTAATGAGTTACTGTTGATTTAATTACACTGTTGTTCATTGTTAATTCATGTTTGTTCATACACAGTGTTGGGAAGGTTACGTTGTAAATGTAATAGGTTACAGATGACAAGTTACCCTATTTATAATGTAACTAGTAGTGTAGAAACGTTTTTGAACAGTAAGATTTTTAATGTTTTTAAAGAAGTCTCTTCTGCTCACCAAACCTGCATTTATTTGATCCAAAATACAGCAAAAGCAGTAATACTGTGAAATGTTTTTACTATTTAAAATAACTGTTTTCTATTTGAATATATTTTTAAAAAATGTAATTTATTTTTGTGATCAAAGCAAAATTTTCAGCACTATTACACTGAGTCTTCAATGTCACATGATCTTTCAGAAATCATTCTAAAATGCTGATTTGCTGTTCAAGAAGCATTTATTATTGTTGTTATCAGTATATAACATATATATAACAGTTAAAGGGGTCATCGGATGGCGAGTTGATATGATTATTTAGGGTCTTAATGAAAAAATATTATACTTTGGTTAAAAATTCTCAATGGTAGTGTAAAACAACACCCTTTTTACCTTGTCAAAATGAGCTCTGCAAAAATCATCCCATTCTGATGGATTG
>JAHKKF010524652.1:0-10772 GCA_019740295.1 Labeo calbasu | reverse complement strand
GTTGTCCCTTTTCAGTGCAAAATTATCACAAATTAAAAAGGATTCATGCCAATATTGTCCAAAACCCCACTTTTCTAGGGCATTTCCAAACTTTTGGAAGGCAGTGTAAATATAGTGTATATATTGCATTCTTGATCAAATAAATGCAGCCTTGGTGACCAATTAAAAAATCTTACCAACCGTAAATTACAACGTACAGTCAGTAGGTCAATACTGGAAGAACACAGACTGCACAGAACAATGAGATCATTTATTTTGTGATATCGACTCACTAATTGCTCCTTTTTATCCACACAATCAGCACATTCATTTTCAAATAAATAAAATTCAGTCAAAGTAGCCACTTTCTACCTAGATCAACACATTCTGGACATTCTCTTAACCAACTTCATCTTCATCTCATTTTAAAATACTCCATATCTCAAATGCTTAGATCCTACCAGACAAGCCTCACTGAGATCATCAATCTTTCTATCCTGTGCTTTTCCCAGACACTTTTCCCAATTTGACGCAGCACAAGTCCTATTCTTTCTACATTACAGGCCCGGTCCATCAAAAGAAGACATGACGTGAACAAAAGAGTCAAACGATTACAATCACAGTGACTGACATTTGACATTAGGTGACTATTGAATGTGAGGAATGAGGAAGCAATGGTGGAACAGGATGCTGGGAGATGTAGCTGACTGGCTTTGGAGAAGCATGCAGCTCACGCAGCAAAGGGCAGAACCCACCTTCTCCGCTCCCCGGGCCGATCTCTGTTACAATCTCCATTAGAGAATTTAGCCCAAATACTGGACACAGAAGCCAGAATTAGTGCAGGGGGTCAAGGGGGGACAGAGAACAACACCGGCCCAGACAGAACCAGTCCAAACATCAACCCACAACCACAAGCACCGGACACATGTACATATACAACAGAGAAAACCAGCAGAGAGCATGGAATATGACAGGGAGAAAGAGAGAGAAAGAGAAAGAAAAAAGAGAAAGAGAGAGAATAAAATGAGAGAAAGACGGAAATCAGAAAAATATAAGCATTTCAGACTTCCATTTGGTCAGAACAGCTTGTGATTTGGGAGGTCTTGATTAATTGTGAATACATGTGATTGATGAATGAACGAAGCTAATCTATAAAACTCCATTCATAAAATAATAATCAGAAATATTCTAAAAATGTTTCAGCCCTAAACAAGTAAATACATCATTTATGAACGAATAGAAAGAAAGAATTTTTAGTTTTTAGGATGCAATGAAATCTACTTTGTAAATGCATGTTATACATCTTAACTTGAATTAATTATTTGTGCATGTTTAAATTATTATTATTTATTTTTTTTTTGGACTCAATAGTGAGGAAGCCCGTTTACATCTCGCAATTCTGACTTTTTTCTCGCAATTGCGATTTTACATCTTGCAATCTTGACTTTTTTCTTAGAATTGTGAGATATAAACTGACACTTGCAAGATATAAACTCGCAATTGCGAGTTACAAAGTCAGAATTGTGATTCTGAATTCTGAGATGTAAACTCACAATTCTGAGAAATAAACTTTATCATTTCTGAGAACATATCAGTCTTTTCTATCTCAAAATTGGACATCCTTACTTGCAAATTGTGAGTTTATAGCTCACAGTTCAGAGAAAAAAGTCAGAATTGCGAAATATAAACTTGCAGTTGTGAGAAAAAAAGTCAGAACAGAATTTTTATCTTGCAAGTTTGACCTTAGTTCTTGCAATTGTGAGTTTACATCAAGCAATTCTGAGAAAAAGTCTGAACTGTCAGATAAAAAGTCACAATAACATTCTTTATTTTCAAGTCCCCAATAAAAAAAAAAATCCAATAATCTGTTACATTAGGATGTACAATCCAGAAAAAAAAAGATGCTGCTACTTTAGGTTCATCACAAATTTAAAGGAATTACCACATGACGTGAAGTTCTAACCAATCAGGATACTCAAAACTCTTTTTAATTATATTTTATTTGAATATCCTGTGCATTTTGATGTTGTTTGAGAAATATAAACTCAGAAAAGAGCAAAAAATGACTTTAAGGAGATAGCAAAGGGGGCACATTTTTAACAGCATTAAATTAAATAGATTTTTGTATTTAAAGAAAACAAGCCCAACAGCACCTTCTACAAACTGACAAGGTAAAACTGCTGAAAGGATTGTCTGGTCAATAGAAGACAGTGAAACAGTGAAAAAAGGGTGTGCGTGTGTGTTCACTGAACATTAAAAGAAAAAAATCATTACCAGTCGACATGCTAGCTGGAATGCAGTGTGGTTTTGTCCCCTGGAGTGCTCTATTGGTTTTCTCCTGTACCCAGCTCTAAAAGCAGCATTACTACTGCTCTGCTTAAAGCTGAAGAATATCTGTACGTACAAGCTACAATCCTTGACATATCATTGATTTATTTTAAACAAGTACACAACCACCAGACTTCAAAGTCTTCTTCATCGAGACTTTCAACCAAGTTTAGTGGAAACTACATTTCAGTTCAGAAGTTGATCAGAGCTTGAAATGTACAGAGCGGCCGCACTTCTCCCAGTGTGGTTTCGCTATCTTCAATTCACCCAGGGAGTTCAGGTGGAATTGAAATGGAACAGACCTTAATTCTGTCTCCAGTTGAGATGACACACAAATGAAGGAAAGATCACTTCAAAAACACACCACACACGACACAAAGAGCAGTCAAAAAACATATCATTCCATTCCTACAGAAACATCCTTTCTGTATAGAAAGAAAAATGTTTTGAAATGCAACCACAAACTGGCTGTTCTCTTTTAAGAGATGGCACCATTTTTATGCTCATTGCTAATAATCACAAAATAGGAACGAGGAGAAGGAAAGGCATAGCGGATATATGTAAGCACAGATATATCCTCTATCTTAGAGGTTCCAAACTGCTGTCCTACACGATTTACTTTCCAACCTTAAAATAGCACACATTAACAGTTCATGAAAAATGTTGTTTGATGCTATAGTTGAGATTCAGGGGTGTAAAAGGAAGCATCGAGGACAGGAGTTAGGAACCAATGCAAGTCTGTCACTCAGGTTCAGAGTGAGAAAAGTGGGCAGAGTTTCTCATTCTCTCAGGACTCAAAGGGTCTATATTACTATAAACAGCAACTGGTTTCATCATTAGGACAGACTACAGATATAGGACATACCAGGACTCTCAGGACTGTCATCACCATCGTCTGAGCAATACAATCATCCAAAATCATAAACAAACAGAAAATAAAAGTCAACAATAACAACAACAGCTATAAGAATTGTGGTTGCTAGCCTAAAAAAATGACTGTATGTCTATGCCACCCTTTTTCACGAATTCAGTGCACAGTGCAAAAAGGAGGCAAGACACTTGTCACTTAGAAGGCAGCAACACTGGATAAAAGACATGTGGGTTGGGGCAAAGAAATCAGGCAACATTCCCACAAACCTTGATCTGTGTCCTCTGTTAAATCAAAATTAAAATATTCTTTAAAAGAAATACATCAAACAAATTATAAAGGAAGAAGAGAAGAAAATGGAAAATTGAAAAATAGTCAACTAAGAAATATTCCTTTTAAACAGCTGAGGTTGGAGTCTAATGGATGTACTAAACAGACATGGCGTACTCTTTCTTAAATTACGGAATTACTGTTGTAGAATTAACATCTATTTGACCCTTAAATTACTTGAATTCAGTGGAGGTAGTACAACAAGATCAGTCTAATTGGAGTGATTCAACCATTAGTCACACTGCCTTTGTGAGGACAGAGGTAAGAAAGAAGTAGACAGCGAAAAGAAAGATAAGGAAAGGCTCTGGAGAGAGGAAAAAGAAGAGGAGAAGATAACTGGACTAGACTGGAGAAATGAATGAGAGATGGGTGGATGAGCAGGAAGGTCACATGGAGAGATCAGAGGGGACGTACGTACCTTTGAGACTGGGGAACGGCGTGTTCTTCTCTCGCGCTTTATTAGGCAGAGCCAGACTGGACAGACTGAAACTGGTGCCGTGGTTTTTATACAGATTACCTGCAAACATACGATTAAGGTGAAATGTAAAACAGGGAACACATGTTTGTGTGTAATGCAACCCCAGTACCAGAAATGTCCAGAGTCGGTGTCAATAGCAGTGAAACCGTACAATTTTCAAGCCAATATTCTTAATTCTGATATTCAAAGATTAAATATTAATATCCACCTAAAGCTTTGGGGTTGGTAAAAATTTGTTCATGTTATTGAAATAAAGCACTTATACTCACCAAATCTGTATTAATTTATTCAAAAATATAGTAAAAACTAGGGATGAACCGATGTATCGGCTGCCAATATTCATCGGCCAATTTCTGATTAATTTAAAGCCATCAGCATATCAGAAATAGCATGCAAAGGACCGATACCAATGATTTATGGTTTTTGTGAAATATTATTGACGTAAAATATTTTTTACAATATAATTCATAATTAAAAACAATATAATCAAGGGTGCACATAAGTTTTTTCAGCCTGGTTCTTGTAAGAACATCTGGAGACTTGGTTTGGTCCTCACACTTCACATAAGTAATGATAGTGATAATAAAGTAAATAAAGTAATAAAGTAACAATAGTGATAATATTATTGCTTTTTTTCATTTAGTTCTTTAAAAATAAAATAATAACCAAAATATAAAAAGTGTGATAATACAATTATAATTTAAAATAAAAAGGAGTATTAAATAAAAATATTATTATTTTAGAGTAAATTTAATTAAAAAAAAAAAATTTATATATATATATATTCATATACATATATATATATATATAATTCATATATATATATATATATATATGAATAAAAATTTGCAAGCTTTTATTTTGGTGGGTTGCCACAAATTGTTTTTCATGTCTGCAGGTTGTCAATAACATGATATTTATCCCCTGAAATGTGAATTTTACCCGGGGTACCCTGCCCGAAACATGTATTTTACCCCTCAAACCACTTATGTGCACCCCTAAATATAATACTACACTTTTTCAATTTAATTCATTGCTGTTATGACAAAGCTGAACTTTCAGCAGCCATTAATGCCCAGTTTTTAGTATCACATGATCCTTAAGAAATCATTCTATTAGGCTGATTTGGTGCTCAAGAAACATTTTCTTTTGTGTACTTTTTTTCAAAATAATTGTTTTTTAATCAATTCCAACAATTCAAACTTTTACTAGCTAGAAGAATTCTTCTTGTGCGCAGAGAAAACAAAAATAACTTCAATCGACAATTTCTTCTCTTCCGTGTAGGTGGATGCGCATTCATGAGCGTTTTGAAAAAATATTATTTTTGTTATCTGGTAGATTCATAACATTGCGGTTGAACCACTGATGTCACATGGACTATTTTATTGATGTCCTTACTATGTTACTGGACCTTGAACGTGTCAGTTGCGTTGCTATCTATGCAGGATCAAAAAGCTCTCGGGTTTCATAAAAAATATCTTAATATGCGGTTTTGAAGATGAACGAAGGTCTTACAGGTTTGGAACGACATGAGGGTGAGTAATTAATGACATAATTTTCATTTTTGGGTGAACCACCTCTTTAACAAAGTTGAAAGAATGCTACGTAACCTTTAAGCATTTCTCAATTCTGTTAGCTTTATTTCAAGCTTTTGTCTAGACAGAAATAGAGTCAAAAATTCAAGCAAACACATCTTCAAACATTTCTGTGTTTTCAGTATTTTTAGGTCCAAATTTGCAACGCGAGCATGAGCTACTAAGGAATGAATAGAGGTTATGTTAGGCTGGCAACTCACTGGCGAAGGACATGAGTCCCCCGAAGCCATCGCTGCTATTGTTGGAGATGGTGGAGTTCGGAGAGCTATTTCTAGAGTCTCCCTCCCCATCAGATTCACCCGGAAGCTTCAGACTGCTGGGTCTCAATGGACGAGATGGTCTAAACACACACACAATTCAGGGAGAGGATGTTAAGAGCTGGTCTGTGCAGCTCAGATATAGATTCAGTCTGTTTGTGTAGGACTATCTCCAAGTATTGATTGAGCACATACTTGTTGCCATTAAGATTCTGGTTGAACCTTGGTGTGTAACTCTCCTCCTGCTCATCCGCTTCAGCATCCTCCTCTGAAGGGAAGCCATACTGGGGCTCAAAATAAGGATTATCGTACTCTCGCTTCTTATTGGCTGGGTCAACAGGAACCGGATCAGGAGGGGGTTTTGTAAAAGGTGGAGCTCCCAATCCTGGGACAGAGTTAGGGAGGGTTACGCCTGCTGTCGCCTCCATCTCAACAGGTTCCTTCTGTTCCTACACAAAGAAAGGGATCACACTTTAGAGATCACAGCAGAGGACGCTTACCTCTAGATTCAGACAACACTTAGTTTGAGCACTGACATGGTTGACTCCCTGTATAACTGTACTAGGGCTGGAACTGGCTGTCGTGCTGGAGCTGGACCGCAGTGGTTGGCTGTCCGCTGCTTCTGGGGGGCCTTCTGGCTCTGGGTCACCGTTGTCCCCCTTATACTCATGGAAGTCATGGATCTCTACCTCATTCGCATCTCCCAGAGCAGCATGGGTCAGGGTGTCAACATCTAAAGAAAGAGTGTAAATATAAAAATTATGACGCTAAACTTCTAAACTCTTCACATCAATTAAAAAAGAAATTAAAAAGGGAGAAGCTCACTTGGTGTGTCTCCTTGTATGTCCCCTTTGATCATCTCATTCACAAAGTCTCCCAGAGACGAGTAGGAAGAGCTGGAGTCATCGTATGCTTCACTGTCACTGCCACTGAAAAAAAACCCATAACCAATAACAAAAAAATACAACTTAAAATAGACAAAAACAGTGCATAAAGACTTTTGTAATATTTTTAAAATGCTAACCAAGGCTGCATTTATTTGATCAAAAATACAGTTGAAAATAGTAATATTGTTTTTAGAATTTAATATTACAATTTAAAATAAATGTTTTTTATTTTAATATATTACAAAATGTAATTTTGTGTTGGCAAAACTAAATTTTAACAGCCATTACTGCAGTGTTCACTGTCACATGATACGTCAGAAATCATTTCATTATGCTGATCTGGTGCGTCATTTTTGATCAACTGAAAACAATAACTCTTATTTATTTAATTAACTCAATTCTTCAAAAAACAAAACCTACTGAATTCAGAATTTCGAATGTGTATGTATATGTAAATGTAACAAAGAATCAGTAGCAATTGTGCATGAGTTAAAAGGTCTATGTGTGTTAGTGAGTACTGCAAGTATGAGCATTGGGTGTTTTCAACCTGTCATCTGTTGGGTCTGAATCATTGGTCTCATCCTGCAGGGGTCCACTCAACGCCTCCGCCAGACGAGAGTTTCCGTCATACACACGGTAAAATACTGGCTGTAACTGGTGGGCATACCACTTAGGCTTATCGCCTATTAGAGAGGGGTCATAGACATCTGAAACACACACACACAGTATAATTACCGACTACACACAAAATGGTAACCACATAATGGACAGTCTTTATAGTGAAACTACATGCAGGTAAGAGTAAAGCTGCATTTAAAATGCAACAAACAACAGTGGAGAGACTGGAAGTCACAACTGAAGAGGAGCCTGACTGGAGCTCTAACCCTCTGCAGATGTGAGATTTGCTTTTAGTTTTGCATATGGGTGGATATGAATTTAGTCAGGAATAATTATTCATATTGTTCATATTTTAGCATTGCGCAACCCATAATATGTTCCTTCTAAAAGTGCTGGCAATCATGGGCAACTATTCATACATTATTCATTTATTCCTCCATGGTCAATAAACAGATGGTAAATTCTCTTGAGAAGACATTATAACTGCCACTAGGGGGCAAACTGTGACAATCAAATCTAATTAATTTACTCACCCTAATGTCATCCAAGATGTTCATTTCTTTCTTTCTTCAGTCAAAAGACATTTTTGTCCTTTTCATTCTTGTTTTTTGTGATCATTTCATCCGTGTTATTTCCAGCTGCATACATTTTGGCACAGGTGTATATTTTTATTGGAATTTTACTATTTCACCTCCATTTCCTTTAATAAAACTATTTTGCACTAGGTACAAAAAATTGCTACACTAAGCACAATTGATACTAAGAGTCAATTGGATAAAAAATGCAGCTATAATTGTGTGGGTGTGTTGGTATGGATATCAGAGTGTGGTTTGTGTGTCATAAAAAAAAAATTAAAATTGTGTGCGCGCATGTGCGTTCTTATTACATATGAGAGAGAAAAACTTTACTGCAAATCACAAATCCATCCACTGTGTGCACCAGCAGAGTTTTGCTGGCATCTCATGGGGAAAATTTGACACTGCGCCCAAACAAAATTCTTCCTGAAAGCTAATTTTTTGAGATATCAATCTCAAATTTGGAACACAGCTTGTTAGATTTATGGTTTTGATTTTCTAGCAGGTTTAGAGTTCAACATGTTTCATAAAATATATATTTTATATAAAATATAAAATATGCTTTATATAAAAGCATTTTCATAAACTTAAACCTCCATAACTTTTATTTTTATTTCACTTTTTAAACTTTTTCTGTGACAGTTTTTTGACATAGACATTTCTGTCCACTATGGACCTATGTGTAACTTTTTTTTTATTGATGCACAAGGGTTAAGAATTTTAAAGAAAACATTCCCTGATTTTTCTCCATATACTGGACTTCAGTGGCCAACGGGTTAAAGATGAAAACTGCAGTTTCTTTGCAGCTTCAAAGGGCTTACATGATTCCAGGAGAGGAATAAGGGTCTTAACTAGCAAAACAATTGGTCATTTTCTAAGAAACATACAAATTTATATACTTTTTAACCACAAATGCTCATCTTGCACTAGTGTGACCATGCATAATCACGCACGCGTGACGTAGGCGGAAGTCTACCTAGTCTGACCCAGTATTTACAAAGCCAACATCCATAAAAAGCCAAACACCCTTTACAAAAAAAAGGTAAAACAACAATGCTGACAACTTTGAAGTTGGAGAAGAACATGGGAATTTTTCACCCCATGAAGTACACAGAAGAAGAATTAACCACACATGACTTTTCCAACGTGATTATGCAGTGTGAAAAGTCACGCATGTGCATCGCAGAGCTAGTGCAATGACCGATTGCTTCGCTAGACAAGACCCTTATTCCTCAGCTGGGATCATGGAGAGCCCTTTGAAGCTGCACTGAAACTGCAGTTTGGATCTTCAAAACACTGGGCACCACTGAAAACTACTGTACGGAGTAAACTCCTGAAATGTTTTCCTCAAAGACTTCATTTCTTTGCGACTGAAGATAGAAAGACATAAACATCTTGGATGACATTGGGGTGAGTAAATTATCAGGAAATTTTCATTCTGGAAGTGAACTTTGGACAAAGGATGAGATATATCTATGTCTCTCACTGTTATGAATCCTTTGGAAAGCCAGGTTGGTGGGGTTGAGAGCCCACTCTCCATAGTATTCCACCGCCTGGGTATGGGAGAGCTTTTCGGTGAATCCATTCCGCCGTGGCCGAGAGGCCAGGAAAGACGTGGCCTGGAACGCCACCACAGGACGGGGGAAGAGACGCAGAGTGCGTGTGTGCATCTGGAATCCTTGTAGCACATTTGGAGAGTTGAAGAACCTCACCATCGCCACCCTAATAGCAAGATCAAAATAATTTCTATTACGTGCTTAGGGCGGAATGGTACAAACATTATTAGCTTTTTGTATGGCTTGGTAGACATTTTTAATTTTCTGTACCACTAACAAAAACAATGGGTCTCATTCAGAAATAATTGTGTAGATTATTCATATTTGTACACACAGAAGAACCTCTCATGAAAAATTACTTCCTGATTCACAACACGTGCATCCACATATGAATTTGTTCTTAACCTTGTTGTAATGTTAATGAACTTGAAGTATTCCAAACGAGCGACAGCATACCCAAGGACAGTAATTTGCATAAAACATGGCCAACAGTACATTTTCGTTAAAAAAGAATACATTTCAGTACGGAAACTACTGATGAATCACCATTTATGAAAGCATTTGTATGCACACACACCACACAAATTTGTATGTATACATGGTTAGTAAATGAGACCCAATGATTGTTTAGAAATTCATGGAAGCCTACAAACAAATTAGGAAGGAATCATTGTTTTAATTCCATTTGGTAGCTCAAACTATACCTAAATCACACACTATTAATGAAGCATTCCCATCACATTTGATACAGTATACAATAAATCATACCTTGTGGCAACATCAACTGAGTCCACATCATTGCCATAGATGAGTGGGTTGAACTCAGTGGAGGAGGGGGAGGCTTTGTCACGACCAGGGGGCAATAAAGACAACTCCTGTCCATCCTGAAACTTCTCCAGGTTTAGAATAGGCTGCGTGTTCAGACTCATGCTGGCCAGAGCCTGCATTGAGGAGTCAACAACAGAGCGAGAGAGAGAGAGAGAGAGAAAAGTGGAGGAGGAAGATGGATACAGGAGAGATCAATTTAACAATGAATCCTGACAGGGGCGACTGATGTAAGAGCACTGTCGCCTCAGGCAATCATGTCTCACATTGGAGGCCTACGGTTACAAACTTCAGTCTAAAAATCTACCAAATGGCAAAGGCAAAAGCATATTCACTCTTTACTTAAATATGATGCACATAATTAAAAAAAAACAGTTCACCCAAAAATGACAGTTCTGTCATGTGTACCTTGATTTTGTTTCAAACAAAGTATGTTTAATATCAACTTACATTTAGACTTTTAATTCATAAAAACA
>JAHKKF010524650.1:0-37734 GCA_019740295.1 Labeo calbasu | reverse complement strand
TGTAGATCGGGAGGTGCATTCCCTTCACAAACAAACGCAATCTACTGCATCTTCAGCGGCTCAGATGTCGGGAGTAAATGACGACCACTATGTTCATTTTTACATCCAGCAACACAACACCTCAGTCGCTCAATCGGAGATATTCTTGTCTAATTTACATCCCTGCTCCTGCATCGAAACAAAGAGGGCGGACTGTGACAGCTGATTCGAGGTAAATCGCTCATGTCAATCAACTATCGTGGAAGCGGCCTCTGTGGGTGTGACGCCACAACGACAGGCATCTGAGAACGGCACGATTTGAAAAAGGGAATATTATTTTTACAGATTAATTAAAAACCGCTGCATGGATTTTTATCATTATAGGGTAGATTTGTACATACATTGCCAACACACATTAATGTTCAAACAACATGAAAAAGTGAACTTAGCATCCGATGACCCCTTTAAGCCATGAAAGTTTTAATAGCAGGTATTCCCTTGAAGAACTTTGGTAACTAAACAGTTTCAGTTCCAGCTTACTTCAGCTGTATTTTTGTCCATACAGCTGAAATGGTGAATAGCTGAATAAATTATGAAAGAATTTTTGGGCTCTATCTCTGTAAAAAAGATTTATTTCAATAAGAAATATTTATATTTAGTTGTTTAGGTTAGTATTTTAACCTTTTTAAATGAATGATTTGTTTTATTTGATCCTTGATTTGATTTGTATCCTTGATGACTGTGTAAACAATAACATCATGCTCATTTATTGCATCTCATTTTGGAGGCTTTTTTACAGTATGTATCAGTATTTTTACATCCCAAAGAATAAGTCAATTTTATTACGGTTGCTTCTCTTAAAGAAGTTCACTTCCAGAACAAAAATTTACAGAGAATTTCCTCACCTCCTTGTCATTCAAAATGTTCATGTCTTAAGTCATAAGTCATAAAGAAAATCTGTTTTATGAGAAAAACAACAGGATTCTCTCCATATAGTGGACTTCTATGGTGCCCACGAGTTTCAATTTCCAAAAAGCAGTTTAAACGCAGCTTCAAAAGGCTCTAAATGATCCCAGCCGAGGAAGAAGGGTCTTATCTAGCAAAAACGACCAGTTATTTTCTAAAAAAAAAAAATGCTCATCTTGTTTAGCTCTGTGTGAACTCTGTGTATCCTGGTTCAAGATAGTTAGGGTATACCAAAAAACTCCTCTCATTTTCAAAATCAAAAATGTCATTTTCTCCTCCAGCTTCAAAATCGTCCTACATCACTGCAGAAGTAATAACCCAGTGTTTACAAACTGACCGTGCAAAGATCAAACGCCCTTTACAAAAAAAAGGTAAAACAGCGATGCAGGACAATTTTGAAGTTGGAGACGAAAATGAGATAGGAGTTTTTTGACATACCCTAACTGTCATGAACCGGAATACACAGAGCTCATGCAGAGCTAGACAAGACAAGCGTTTGAGGTTAAAAAGTATATAAATTTAAAAAAAAAAAAAAAAATTTACATAACCAATCGTTTTACTAAATAAGACCCTTCTTTCTCGACTGGGATTGTTGAGAGGCCTTTGAAGCTACATTTAAATTCCATTTTGGAAATTCAAACTCGCGGGCACCATAGAAGTCCACTATATAGAGAGAAATCCTCAAATGTTTTCCTCAGAAAACATAATTTCTTTACGACTAAAGAAAGACATGAACATCTTGGATGATAAGGGGTTGAGTACATTATCTGTAAATTTTTGTTCTGGAAGTGAACTTATCCTTTTTATAAGACATCCTTGATGCAGACTGAATGGTCATGTGACATGCGTTTTCAGTTGTAGTGTAGACAGAGATCGTTTCTGAAACAGTGAAAATGCCAGTGTAGACGAGTATCTTTTTCATTTTAAAATGGCATTTCAAAATGAAAACGCACTAGTGTAAACAGGGCCTTAGAGTTTTCTGTGCATTTTTACCCATATCTCCCATACTAAAACACTTAAAGGTGCATGAAAATGCTCACCTTAGTGTTGTATGCTGGGTTCCCTACGGATAGTGTAACACCGGGATGGTTCTCTTTCAGGCTGTCTGTGTCTGAGGAGACACTAGAGGGCGACTCCAGGTCTCTTACCCCACTATCAAGCTCCGCTTTCACCTGTGACCTCACAGAACGCACGCCGTCCTTGAACTCACATAGCCGACGGTTGCCCTCTTCTTGGCTCTGCAGCTACAAGAGGCACGTGAAAGTCATTCATCTTCCTCATATTCACTGATAAACACCACATGTGCTTCAGAAATGATTTTAGCCGAACAAGTAGAACTAGTAGAACAAATATGTTCATCTGCCAGGGATCTATTACAGCAAACAGATGTGGTGTGTTACAGCGCTATTTCCTGTTTGTACCTTGTCTCTGAGGCAGAGCAGCTCTTGGGAAATGGTTCTGAGCTGTTCCTGCAGGATTCTGGCTTGTTTATGGCTTTCTTCAGCAGCTTTTTCCACAGTCAGCAGGTCCCTTTGGAGCCGCACACGTTCCTGAAACAAGCTCAAGTTAGGCTGCTGGCTATAAACGATCAAACGACCAAAGACTTTGTGTAAATAAAGGAAGGCTGAAATAATAAAGTCAGCACATTATACAGATCCATGGCGGTATCACACTTGCAATCTAATTCTGTTGGATTACTGCTTTATAAAATACGGCAGTCTCATTTCTCCTGGTCTTTTAAACATCTGTTTTAACTGGCTAAACAAGCCAATGCTGATAATCTCAAAATTGCCAAATATCAGATGAATAAATTTGACAGTGTTATTAAAAAGTAAAACGATACAGTTAAAATAGCTAAAATAAAATAAAATAAAATAAAATAATTTCAGAAATCCGAAATAAAATAAAGTTCATGATGAAGTATTAAAATTAAATTAAAATGTAAAAAAAGGTAAATCATTTAAGTATATTAAAACTGAAATAAAAATAATTTAGCTGAAATAAAGCTAAATAGAAATTAATTATAAAATAAAAATATTATATAAAATGAAACAATTAAACCGAAGTTTTATGATTAAAACTAATACTAATAACAAAAGCACATAACAGAATTACTACAATATTTACAATGTAAATAGTAAAGTAAAGTACTAAAATTACATTCAAAATCTAAATGTAATTTATTAAAATTAAATAAATAAAAACTAAACAGAAATATTTAAAAAATGATACAAATTATATAAAAAATGAAATTATCACATAACAAATTTACTAAAATTTGAATTGAAAAGAAAACCAAAAATATAAAAAAGGCTAATTCAAAATATTAGTATAATATATTAGTATATAATATATACATATTGTAAAAAAGAACAAAATTATCACATAACAATTTTACTAAAACTTGAATTGAAAGGAAAACTGAAAATATTAATATTAATAAACATAATGTAAATAAAAATATTAATAAACATTATAATAGTGTATACATAATACTAAAGAAACAATGAAATAAAGCTAAACAGAAATTAAATTATTTAAATATTAAAATACATTAAAACTTAAATAAAATAAATTATCTGAAATAAAGCTAAATAGAAATAAAATATAAAATGCAAATATACAAAATGAAACAATGAAATATATAACTAATATAAACTAATACAAATGACAAAAGCACATAACAGAATTACTAAAATAATTACAATTAAGTACTAAAATTACATTAAAAATCTAAATTGTATTAAATTGAATTCAAATTAAATTAATAAAAGCTAATAAATGCTATACAAATTATAAAAAAAAGAACATAAAATTATCACATAACAAATACTATACTATACTATACTATACTATACTATACTATACTATACTATACTATAATACTATAATTATCATATAACAAATTCACTAAAACCTGAAATTTCAAATATTCAAAATATTAATAAATACTATAATAGTATATAAATAATACTAAAGTAACACTGAACTAAACAGCATGAACATATATCAGAAGATATTTTGCGGAATGTTTTTGTGCATATCATAAAAGAACATGGGGTCTAAAAAAAATTCTTTAAAATTTCTTTTTTCATGTTGCAAAGAAGAAAATAAGTTGGAACAACATTTAATTTCAGGGTTAACTATCACTTTAACACAGTTAATCCCCCTAATGCTAGGACCTTACCTGATCCCTTCCAACCTTTCTCTCTCTCCCACTTCAATTCCTGCCTATATACTCTTCTAAAATTCCCCAAAAAATCTTTTAAAAAATGCCAGTGTACTACTCATGTATCAGCATGCCAATCACCTTTTCCATTCCCTGCAGTTTTTGCCTGTTTGTATGGCTGTGGTTCCTCTGGGCCTCCTGACGTCCCTCAGCGCTGGTCCTGTCAGACAGCAGAGCCTCCTGCAGGCGATGGGTCTCCTCAACAGCATGCTGTAGTCTGGAGTCCCGCTCGCTCACTTCATGCTCTGAACACACACTCACACTTCAGTATGACAAAGGCAAGCCAATCTGAATTTATCAGGCTAAATGTAAGGATACACGTGGTAATGTTGCTCATGCAGCTCACCTAGTTTATCCACCTGCTCTTGTAGCGCAATGCACTGTTTGCGCTCCCTCTGCAGGTCTATTTTTGTGGCTGCGACCTGCTCTATCTGGTCCAGCCTGAGGGCCAGCGCGCTCTCTACTGCCTGCAGCTGGGACTGCAGCTTCTGCTGCTTCAGCCTGTGCTGCTGCTCCAGATCAGTGCTCTGCTGCTGCTGCACCCTGATCAGCTACACAAAAAAACACAAATATTATTACTCTAAGACACCCAAAAAATGACTTAAGCTTGAGTCGCTCACATCATACCTGAAACCTAATGATTTTGAAGTTTTAAAGGTTATAGTTCACCCACACAAGAAAATTCTGTCATCATTTGTGACCATGGACCACAAAACCAGTCATAACACGGGTATATTTGTAGCAATAGCTAACAAAACATAGTATGGGTCAAAAATATAGATTTTTCTTTTAGGCCAAAAATCATTAGGATATTAAGTAAAGATCATGTTCCATGAAGATATTTTGAAAATTCCTACTGTAAATATATCAAAACTTAATTTTTGATAAGTAATGTGCATTGCTAACAACTTCATTTAGACAACTTTAAAGGCGATTTTCTCAATATTTTTTATTTTTTGCACCCTTAGATATCTCATTTTCAAATAGTTTTATCTCGGCCAAATATTGTCCTATCGCAACAAACCATACATCAATGAAAAGCTTATTTATAGTATGTTTTGTATAAATCCCAATTGAAAAAAAAAAATTACCTGGTTTTACCTGGTAAACATGACTGTTTTTGTTGTGCAGGTTCATCATTTGTCATTCAAAATCCATAAAACTGACAGTAACATTTACCATAGCTTGACAATTTTTCATTGGCAAAACATATTTTATATTTATTTTGGTCACACTTTAGTTTAGGGAACAATTCTCACTAATAAAGTATTAATTTGTGCTTTATAAATACTGATAAACAGCCAATATGCTAATAATTTGCATGCTAGTAAGCAACTAGTTTATAGTGAGAATTGGTCCCTAAAGTGTGACCTTCATGTATTATTTTTTACTATTTTATTTTATTGCTTAGCAACTTTAATAATGTTTTCCATTTTTATTTGCTATTATATTTAAAAATACATAAATATATGTATTGTTATATCATGTATACAGTTGAGCTCAGAGTTTACATACACCTTGCAGAATCTGCAAAATGTTCATTATTTTACCAAAATAAGAGATTATATAAAATGCAAAACCATTTTTTATTTTCGTTTCGCTAGATAAGACCCTTCTTCCTCAGCTGGGACCATGTAGAGCCCTTTGAAGCTGCATTTAAACTGCATTTTGGAAGCTCAAAATGAGGGCACCAATGAAGTCCATTTTACAGAGAAAAATCCTCAAATTATAATTTCTTCACGACTGAAGACAGAAAGACATGAACATCTTGGATGACAAGGGGGTGAGTAAATTATCTGTAAATTGTTGTACTGGAAGTGGACTTCTCCTTTAAGAATGAAGTGTGAGTAAATGATGACTGTTGCTTTAAGATCACTTAACATCTACAACAGCAGAAGTTATGAAAAACATGTCTGTCAGATGACAGTGTCACTTCACCTTTTCATGTTCTTCAAGCTGTGTCTGTTTCATAAGTACTTCTGCCTTCAGCTCCTGCACTTGTTGATCCAGTCTGTCCAGCCTCTGTTGCCTCCTCCTGATCTTCTCCTCTTTCTCCTGCAGTTCGGCCTTTTGCTCTTTCTGTTGCTTCACAAGCTCTTCCCGCTGCCTTCTGGCAGCCTTCACCTCCTAAACACGAACGAGAGAAACACTTTTCATGCTATGGGACAGTAACTCCCACTAGATATGCAGTGTTTTGCTGTAAACTCACCTCTCTAATCTCGTCTAACTGAGTTTGAGATACCACCAGCTGTTTCTTCAATCTGCTCAACTCTTCTGTGGGTAAAAACAAGCATTTCAGCGTGTTTATTGAAATAAACAAATTAGAGCTGATGTTACAATAAGGCTGTACCCTCATGCTGTTGCTGCAAGGCTGCTGTGTCTCTGCTGATCTCCTGATGTCTGTCGTGTGCATGTTTCTGCTCCTGTTGTAGTTTGTCCAGCTCAGTCTGGAGTCTAAGCAGTTCTGTTTCTGCAGCTCTCGCCCTTTTCTCTGTTGCTTCCAAACACCTGAAACAACAGCATTACAATCCAGTAAAGCTTTACTATAAACATAAAACCCATCAAGTCTAGATCATTTAAAAAGTTCGTTTTTTAACTAAAGTACAATTGGACTGAAGTAGTGCTATGAAGAGGTTGTATAAGAAATCACGCCATACAGTGCATCCGGAAAGTATTCACAGCGCTTTCCTTTTTCCACATTTTATGATACAGCCTTATTCCAAAAAGGATTAAATTCATTATTTTCCTCAAAATTCTACAACCAATACCACCAACGTGAAAGAAGTTTGTAACCAATACCAGAAACCAATACCATCCCTACAGTGAAGCATGGTGGTGGCAGCATCACGCTGTGGGGATGTTTTTAAGTGGCAGGAACTGAGAGACTAGTCAAAATCGAGAGAAAGATGAATGCAGCAATGTACAGAGACACCCTTGATGAAAACCTGCTTCAGAGCGCTCTGGGCGTCAGACTGGGACAACGGTTCATTTTTCAACAGGACAAGGATCCTACACACACAGCCAAGATAACAAAGGAGTGGCTACAGGACAACTCTGTGAATGTCCTTGAGTGGCCCAGCCAGAGACCAGACTCACATCTCTGGAGAGATCTGAAAATGGCTGTGCACTGACCCTCCCATCCAACTTGATGGAGCTTGAGAGGTACTCCAAAGAAGAATGGGATAAACTGCCCAAAAATAGGTGTGACAAGCTTGTAGCACCAAAGGTGTGTCAACAAAGTATTAAACAAAGGCTGAGAATACTTATGTATATGTGATTTTTTTTTCTTTTTTTTAATAAATTTGCAAAGATTTCAAACAAACTTCTTTCACATTGTCATTATGGGGTATTGTTTGTAGAATTTTGAGGAAAATAATAAATGCAATATATTTTGGAATAAGGCTCTAACATAACAAAATGTGGAAAAAGTAAAGCGCTGTGAATACTTTCCGGATGCACTGTATACCCTCATTCACTATTCCCTACATCAGTCCACTATTATAGTGCACTTAAAGCACTGAATGAAAATGAGTGAGCAAATTCAGATACACAGCACACCAGAAAGGCTGCCCCTTTTGCGTATATTGTGTTTGCTAGCTACACTAGTAACATAACCATCTATGATGAAATCTAATCTAATAAACCTTAATTATACAATTTAATAACTGAGACCCAGGAATTAATTTTGCATGACCCTCACAGTGGGTATTCTCTAACCATTTAGGCCCTGTTTACACTAGTGCGTTTTAAGTTCAAAATGGCATTTTAAAATGAAAACGATCCTTGTCTACACTGCTGTTTTCACTGCGTTTCAGAAACGATCTCTGTCTACACTACACAACCGAAAATGCATGTCACATGACCATTCAGGCTGCATACGTCATCAAAGATCCTTTAATTTAAGAGAAGTAATAATAATAAAACTGACCGTTATTTCTTGGGGTGTAAAATACTGTAATTTCTTTTTTTTACTTTGCAATTTAATGGTTACTTTTTTAAATGAGCCTAAATGAGCATGAGGTTATTGTTTACACGGTCGCCAAGAATATGCAGAGCAAATGTAGGCAGCCATGCCATTGTTTTCAAAAGTCTCTGTTTTGGTCCGTTTACACTGAAATGCAACCCCAGAGTTTTCAAACTAAAACAGATCCGCAGCATTTTCGAAAGTCTCTGTTTTCTAGGGTCAAAAAAGCCGGAGTAGTGTAAACGTTATAAAAGTTATGCGTTTTACAACGAAAACACACTAGTGTACATGTAGCCTAAGTGTACATTGGTCATACACTCAATGGCTACTTTGGTTTTGGACACTACTACAGAATAGTTTCCCTACAAAATGTGCACTATATAAGAGTATTTTACATGATGTCTACTCAAGATTAACCAGATTTCCATATGTATTTTTATGCATATTTATTTAAAAAAAAAACTTCTGTTAGAAGTGTCAATTTTGTTCTTTTGATGCCAAATTTTTGCTCATCTAGGATGTTCCTTTCTCCTAGGCCAAGCCTTGGACAAGAAGGACTTGTAAATTACTGATATACATTTAAATCAACCAACCACAGTTTATTTTATCATTTTAGTCATATCCACCTCATATCTTCAATGCAGAAGCAAGCCTATGGGCAAGACATCTGGTTTATTAGTTGCTATAGGGAAAAAACATTAAAACTGACTGCACAACAAACCAGTGTGTTCATATTTAAGATAATGCATTAAAATAATATGGTAAAACATATCAATTTGCAATATCAAGCAGCAAATCCAGCTGTTTTGTACACCTAAAAATAGCTGGACGTGGGTGAGACTGGAAGCCAGACCCATAAAATATACAAATGGTCACGTCCGCTCTTAAAGAAAAATAAGGTGGATAGGAGCAGATAAATCTGAAATCATAACTGTTGTAATAATAATAACAGAACCACCATCAAAAAAGTGGCAGCTCTATTAAATATTGACACAGCAGTCTTTCCAATATGACTCAAAAGTCTTGAAAGATTGTTCAGACAATGGCAAATAAATGTGAGAAAACATTAGAAACTTTCCACACGTTACCTCTGAGCATGTGTCCGTCTGGCCTCCAGGTTTCTGCACTGTTCCTGCAGGCTGCTCCTCTCTTGGACTGCTGTGTCTGTTTGCTGCTGCAGCTCGAGGCTGTTCTGTTGGAGGGAGTGTAGCTCTGCTCTCTCTTTCTCCAGCAGGTTCATCTGTCTCTCAGCCTCCCCACGCTGCTCCTGCAGCTCCTGCTGTACACGCTGCAGTTCTACACGCACCTGAGTAGCGAACACTCGAACATAAACTCCACATCTTACTCCAGTGTTACATTAATCATCAGCGCAGACATTACAGGTGAAGGTAAAATGTGTAGAACTGACCTGTAACAAAGTTTCCTGGCTCTTCTCTAGCTGGTCCAGTTTCTGGTTATGTTGAAGTTTCACGCCCTCTAATTCCCCAGTCTCCATCTGGATCATTTCCAACACATGCTTCAGCTCTAAACACAAATACCACACATCTGAACATTAGGTGAGCCACAATATTTCCCAAACTGATGCTATTTGCAGATTTTTCTGTGACAATTTACAAAAATATGTTTGAACAGTCTTCTGCACCACAAGCAGCATCTGTTTTGCAATCTTCTCTGCAGTAGTTTTTACCTTCTCTTTTTACTTTTACTTTTTCACTAGACCCACCAAAAAAGATGAATGTCTGTATTTACATTACAAAAAAAGATGAAAATTACAGAATACTCATGTTAAATGCAGCTATAAGTTCATAAACACTTTTTCTGGTGGTAAACAATGGCTTATGATGCAAAAAATTACTTGGTTTGTAGTTTTTAACACATATGGTCCTTCAAAACTATTAAAAAAAAATCTGGATTTCTGTTATACACCTAGCTAACTAGGTCTTTATTGTGTCTGCTTATATCAAAAAAAAAAGTGGCTCTGTCAGCTGGCCAGAAACCTTCTCAATGCTAAATGTTGAGTACTGGAATGGAAGTGAAACAGTAACGAGGTTTCCAAAACACCCCTTCTTTCTTTACACCTTCCATCTTCCACTCACACCATTGGTTGGGCCAGATGTTGATATGTCAAAGTTACCATTCTATTGTAACAGACCTGCTTTATGTTTTTTGATGGCTGATTGGAGGTTCTGCAGGGTTTCCTCCACTTTCTGCTGCTCTTTCTTACACTGTGCCAGTCTGGTTTTCCTCTCGGACAACTGAGAGTCCAGCTCCCCCTTCTGCACGGCCAGAGACTGCACATCAACACGGAGCTCCTACACATATCCAAAAGGTTCATAAATATTAATCAAAAGTACTTCCTACATATTTAAATGTTGCACTGTTTTGTGCATATAAAAAACCTGAATGCGCTGGTGTAAGAGTTGGGCATCCTCCTCTCCCTGTTTGAGCACATCCAACAGGCCCTGCCTGTGTTTCTCCACACTAAGTCTCAACACTTCCTCTTCCTTTTTCCATTGCTCCAGCTTCCTGTCCAGCAGCAACAGCTCCTCCTGCTGCAACACCACCTGTAGCCCACACAAGAAACCCACAAAGTCTTTATAGCACACTACACTGTTTTCTATGTTCTAAAAATGTAATTTATTCCTGTGATGTCCAAACTGATTTTCAGCATCATTACTCCAGTCTTTAGTGTCGCATGATCCTACAGAAATCATTTGCATATGCTGATTTTGGGCTCAATAAACATTTAGTATTATTATGTTGTAAACAGTTGTGCTATTCAATATTTTTATGGAATTTTTTAGTAATTTGTGGCATTGTAAATGTAATTATAATCTATTTAATCAGTCTTTTTCTGAATAAAAGTGTCAGTTTCTTAATTGTTACCTGAGTGTTGACTTCGTCTAGTTCTGTTTTGCGTTGTGTTAGACAGTCTTCTGTTTCTCTGCAGCTCTGCAAGAGTTTGACCTCCAGGCTCTGGGTTTCTCTGAGCTCTTTCTCAGCACTTTCCAGTCTATATAGAAGAGACAGACAGTTCAGTGGACAGAAATTATCTGCATACAGTGATTTATGGAAATAATAGTTGTCACACCTGTCAGTCACTCTCTCCAACTTTCTGTTGACTTCTTGAAACTTTGCATCTTGACACGTGAGGACCTCCTGTACTTCGTGTAGAGTGTGTTCTTGGTCCTGTTTTCTTTTCTGCAGCTCCTTAACCTCTTCTTGAAGATTCCTGCAGCAGCACATTTAAAAGTCTTAATTTTCGCGATTTAGCAAGTTCTCTAGCTCAAACAAAACTTGATGCAGTGTTAATTATTTTACCAAAATAAGAGGCATTATATAAAATGCATGTTATGTTTTATTTAGTACTGACCTCAATAAGATATTTCACATGAAATATGTTTACATATAGTCCACAGGAGAAAATAATAGTTGAATTTGAACCCTGCATCTTTTCACACTGAAGACAACTGAGGGACTCATATGCAAAGTTAAAACAAACAAACGCACGCTCACTGATGCTCCAGAAGGAAACAAAATGCATTAAGAGCCGGGGGGGGGGGGGNACAAACAAACGCACGCTCACTGATGCTCCAGAAGGAAACAAAATGCATTAAGAGCCGGGGGGGGGGTGAAAACTTTTGAACAGAATGAAGATGTGTACATTTTTCTTATTTTGCCTACATATCATATTTTTTTCATTTAGTACTGCCCTTCTGCCCTTTCCCAGAGGACAAAATAAGTTACATTTACCCCGATCTTCAAAAAGTTTTCACCCCCTGAAACTTAATGGATCATGTTTCCTTCTAGTGCATCAGTAAGCGCTTGAACGTTCTGTAATAGTTGCATATGAATCCCTCAGTTGTCCTCAGTGTGAAAAGATGGCTCTCAAAATCATACAGTATTAAGAATTAAGTGTATTTTGTATAAAATAATTAACATTTTGCAGATTCTGTAAACTTTTGACTTCGACTGTGAACTACACACAGCAGCTTTAAGGATTCAGATTGAGTGTTGTCATCATGTTTACCTGAGCTGTTGACTGGTTTGCACCAGCTGTGTGGCGCTGTCTTGAGCTCTCTGTTCCATCTCCACCAGCTCTCGTTCTGTCTCTTCAACTCGCCTCCTGGCCTCATTGTATCGCTGCACGCTCTCTTTAGTCTGCAAACACACATGCATTACATCATTAGCATCTTCTTATAGAAAGCTGGGGTATACGTATATATAAATATTTAGAATATTTAGAAGATCAGTTTTGGGAAAGCTACTAAAATTGTGTTTAACAGTAGTCATGCTACTCTTTTAATGCTCAGCTGTCTACACTTCGAGCTATTAACAAAGAGGATATATACATTTTAAATGATCAAATTATTTAATTAACTTCAGATAAGTATTTATCTGGCACAAAAACATTTAAGGCTCAGTTAGAACAAAAGCACACAACCTATAAAAACATGAAAACTTACGCTCACCAAGGCTGCATTTATTTGATCGAAGGTAGAGTAAAAACTGTAACATTGTGAAATATTATTGCAATTTAAAATAACGTTTTTCTATCTCTGATTTGAGTCAGACCTTGGCTCGAGTATCTTTGAGCTCTGTCTCTGCCTCCAGCAGCAGTCTGTCAGCCTCTCTGAGTTCTGCTCTGCGCTTCAGCAGGGTTTTTTCCACACACTCCACCTCTCCCAGCACACACTGCTCCTCCTCTGCATGTGATAAGGAGCTTTCCAGCCCACTCCTGATAAACAAAAACAGAAAGGCACATACTTTAATGCACATGCAGTGCACATTTCAGAGGCGTAGTGTGTTATATTAAGTCTATATTGCTGACTGACGTGTGGCGCTGCAGTGTGCGGACAGTCCTGCGCAGATGTTTGATTTCCTGCTGTAGGTCTGATGTTTTGTCCTGAAGTGCTTGTTGTTCTTTCTCACTGTGAGCTCTATCAGCACACTGCTCTTTCAGCCTACGCTCTGCCTTTTTCAGATCTCGCTCCTGAAACACAAATCAAAACTTATCTTGAAAATAATGGAAATTTACATGCACACTACTATTCAAAAGTTTGAGGTCGTACTGTATGCTCACCAAGTCTGCATTTATAAAAAATTACTGATCTCAGACTCTTGAAGTATAGCACACATAATCGGAATATGACCAAATTCTGGTTAATATCAGAATATCTTTTGTAACATTTATAAATTATTGTAGCAGAACTGGACAGGAAATAACATGCTTAATTAAGCTGAAATCTACATATCTCATACCAAGTCCTGATGTCCAGGCACATTACAGTGCAGCGTCCCATTAGGCACCAGAGGAATAGTAAGATTGCTGGGAGGAGGTCCGTACACCAGCCTGGCTCCATCAGGGGGCGGTCCATAGAGGACTGTACTTGAGCCAATGGGAAAGCCAGGCACAGGTTGATTGTAGATAAATGAACCAGCTGGAAAAGCGGCACCCTCAGGTAAAGTAAATCCTGCAGAACCTGATGGAGTCGTGAAGCGTGTCCCAGACACCCCCTCTACATCGCTCTCTCTTCCACTGTCTCTGAACATCTGTGCATCTGAGACATGAGAACAGATATCACAGCACTGACACGATATTCACCATGATGACGTTAGAAAGAAAGACTCTGAACTTGCCTCTCTTTCCATGAGCATGTGGTTGGGGCGAATAGATCCAATATCCTCCATTAACTGGAGGTTTTCTCTCCCTGTGTGCTCTGTGGCTGGGTCGCCGGCCTCTCTCAGGGGATTGTGGGTGCACAGAACCCAGTCCTGAGTCTTGTGTGCCCTGAGATCCAAAACTAGGGGCCTGAGGAAAAATAACATGCTGATTACAATAACTGGTATTTACATTTACAAGTGTATTCCTTTTCTCAAGCTAAAATAACATGTTTCAAAATATGATTTCTTACATTTTGATTTGACGGTACATAGTACCAACATCCTGTGTTTGGCAGGGGATCTGCTAAACTGGACAGGAAGTTATTCTGCTGTGAAAGAGTCTCCCTCAGTGCTCCAATCTCTTCCAGCAGCTCTTCTAGATTTACGTTGTTAGCTAAACAAACCACAATATATAAAAAGTTCCATTTTCGCCTTGAAGGTAATGTCCTAAATGTTGCTAGGGTGTTTTGAGGGGTTATTATTATAAAGGTAGTAAACAAACCTTCTTTGGCTTGGGCTAATTGATCTCTGAGACGTCGGGTTTGGGCCTGTTGTCTTTTCAAGGTTTGGTTTAATCTGTCCAATTCTTGCTGTTGAATACTAGAGTTTGGGACACTGTGGAAATTCCCATCTGTCTCATGAACCTATAGAAACAAGAAACCATGCACCAACATAGAGATGGAAACAGTGCATTAGTAAACTAAAGCCACCTTTTCACTATATCCAACACTATCTCTTATCTGCTCCACAGCCAATCTGAAAGTTCAGAGTGACCTCCTCTAGAGACAATCATATTCAGAATGTGGAAATGCAGATGAGACTGAAGATTCTGAGCAGACACATTACCCTATCTCTCAAAAGCTTCTGGAGAACCTCGATTTCTGCTTCAGCATTAGCCAAGTCCTGAATGGCCTGGGCAGCCTGAATCTTGGTGCTTTGTAACTCCTCTGCATTCTACACACATATAAACAAATCGTCAGTGAACTTCTCTCACATTGATTTTGGTCCCGAAAGACCATTTAGTGTCTTACCGCTGCTCTCTCCTGATGTATTTTCTCTATAGTGCTATGAAGAGAGTGAAGTTTGTCCTTTGCTGCAGTCAGTTGTTGGGCAGCCATTTTGTCAGCAGAGGAAAATGATCTCCTGAGTGCCTGCAACTCCAGACTGAGAGATTCTAGCTGCTCCTGAGTCTGGCTCTCCTCAGCTTTTACCTAGAAAGACAACAAACTATTAAATACATAGCTGCTTTCCAAAGTAAAATATGAGTTAAGCTGTATTGTGGAAAAAATGGCATTTCTATATCGCATTGGTAACTGCACTACCAGTCAAAAGTTGAAAATGTTACAGATTTTTAATGTTTTTTTAAAGAATTCTCTTCTGCTCACCAAGTCTGCATTTATTTGATCAAAAGTACAGCAAAAAACAATAAAATTGTGATATAGTTTTACTACTCAAAATAACTGTTTTGTATTTGAACATATTTTAAAATGTAATTTATTCCTGTGATTTCAAAGCTAAATGTTTAGCATCAATAATCCAGTCACATGATCCTTCAGAAATCATTCTAATATTCTGATTTGCTGCTCAAAAACATTTATTATTATTATTGTTATTATTATTATTATTATTATGTTAAAAACAACAGCTGAGTGTTTTTCTCAGGTTTCTTTGATGAATAGAAAGCTCAGAAGAACAGCATTTACCTAAAAAAATAGAAATCTTTTGTAACATTATAAATGTCTTTATCATCACTTTTCATTAATTTAATACATCCTTGCTAAATAGAAGTATTAATTTCTATAACTCCTTTCCAAAAAAAAAATAATAATAATAATAATTATACTGACTCCAGGCTTTAGAATGGTATAGTGTATAAATATTACAAAAGCTTTTTATTTCAGATAAACGCTGATATTTGGATCTTTCTATTCATCAAAGAATCCTGAAAAAATGTTTCTTGAACAGCAGATCAGCATATTAGAATGATTTCTGAAGGATCATGTGACATTGAAGACTGGAGTAATGATGCTGAAAATTGAGCTTTGATCACAGGAATAAATTACATTTTTAAATATATTCAAATAGAAAACAGTTATTTTAAATAGTAAAAATAGTTTCAAATGTTAATGTTTTTGCTGTACTTTGTATAAAATAAATGCAGGCTTGGTGAGCAGAAGAGACTTCTGTAAAAAACATTACAAATCTTACTGTTCAAAAACTTTTGACTGGTAGTGTTAAACTGTAATGCAGTGTCCACAGGGTCCAAGGGTAAAAAAAAAAAAAGTTTTTTTTTTTTTTCAGATTAGGATGTACGCTCTTGCTTCAAAATAAAGCAGAGACAACCCTGCAGCAGATCTAGACAGGTGGTGCTAGGAAGGAGGAGGGCTAAAGAAAATTCTCATGGTGTGCAGTACAGAGCTGGACCAGATTGGGACAACAATAGATAAGGTTGCGTAGACAGGAGATAGAGATTGACTGGCTGCACTGCCAGCCTGGAGGAACCAATCAGCCACTCTGAAGAGTTTTCAAACACTGAAATTCAAGGAGGTAACAAAAAATAACTCTCATTCTTGCACCTGTTTATCTTGTTCTTCTAATTCAGCAAGAAGACGGTCCCTGTCCATTTCTGTCTCCTCTAAACGCTGAAGCATCAAGTACTGCTGCTCATGAGCATCTTCCAGCTCCTTCCTCAATCTATGAAGCTCCGCCTCCTCAGCCCGTCTCTCTGCTGCCTGCTTGAATTAAACACAGGGAGATCAGAATCACTTGTGAGCATCTGAGCTTTAGAAATAGAAATGTCATTAAATCAAATCTATTTCAAATAATAATTACTTGAATGCTACAACAGCAGCGCACCTGAGTTTGGTATCTTTCTTGGTACTTCCTGAGTCTCTCTCTGAGTGAACTCATCTCTCCAGCAAGTCCTTCCTGACAGCGCTGAGCCTCATCTCTATCTCTTTGAGCAGCAGATAATACACGATGCACTTCCTGTTGTAGCTCCATGAATTTCTTGTTCACTGGTTCCCCAAGGTCCTCAAAGCTGCAAACATATCACCGACTGAAAGACACATCTGTAGCCACACAGTCCACTTATTTTAATGTGCTAAAATGTCCAATAAGAATCTACAATACCTTAGTATCTCTTGTCCTGTAGCTATGCCTCTTCTCAGCTCCCCTAAATGTTTAGCCACACTCTCCGGGCAAAGCAGCTCCTCCCTAACCTGCTCCAAATCACCCTGAAGAGCATCCACCTTCTTCATGAGACTGTCTCTTTCCTCCTGTGAAAGACATTTTCAACCAGGGATTCAAAGTTGTGAGTCTGAATGACTCTCATACATCAACAAGCAGCAGAATGTACAGCACATTTTTTTACAGGCTGTGAAAAGGGTTTGAACGAGTGAGGGGTGCCTTCTTTTTAGTGGTGCATCCTTAGGTCTTTCCAAGAATCCTCTCTTTCCAATAGAGGAAAAGTCTGACTGTGTTTTATTTTTCTGGTATGAAGTCTGATGTACAGTAACACACCTGGAGAGTGTTGACCTGTTGCAGAAGCTCTGTGTTCTCAAGCTCTTTGTCAGCAGCCGTCTGCATCTGTGCTAAAGCATTCTCTTTTGCCTGTCTTTCTTTCTGCAGCTCTGCCTGCAGTGCAGAATGCTCCATCTGTAGGTGTAAAAGCCAAGAAAACGTAAATGTTAAAAGGTTAGTTCGCTAAAAATATTTGTATATTATGTCCCTGGTTGTCTAATGTCATATGTGGGAGGAACAGACTAAAACTTTACTTATTCACTGAAAATCTTTTTCACTTGTGCACATTTTCAAATCGGTACACTACAGTATGTTTTTAAAAATAAATTAATATTTTATTCAGCCAGGACGCATTAAACTTGTCAAAGGTGATTTTAAATTGACCTTGAATGTGGTAGGACCCTTACTGTCTATGGAGGGTCAGAGAGCTCTCAGATTATATCAAAATATCTTAATGTGCGTTTTGAAAACTAACAAAGTTCTTGTAGCTTTGGAATGACAAGAGGGTAAGTAATTAATGACAGAACTTTCATTTTTGGGTGAAATATCTCTTTAATGCTGTTCTTTTGAACTTTCTATACATCGAAGATCCCTGAAAACAGAAATGTAACATGGTTTCCACAAAGATATTTAGAGGGACAACTTTTAAGAAATGTTTCTGAAGCAACAAATCCTAATTTAAATAAACTGTTCTTTTGAACTTTTTGTTAAAGAATCCTAAAAAAGTACAACAAAACTATTAAGCTGCACAAGATTTAAGTGCTCAGTATTGATAATAATAAGAAATGCTTTTGAACACCAAATTTACATGATGATTGAATGAAGGATCATGTGACACTGAAGACTGAAATAATGACTGCTGAAAATTCAGCTTTGGGAATAAATGACATTTAATAAGATATTAAAAACAGAATAAGCACAGTTTTGGCAAGAAAAAAGGGGCTTTAAAAATGTTTTAAAAATCTTTAACAAAACATTAAAAAGATCCTAAACTTTCGATATCTAAAAGGGTGAAAGACAAAATTTTCAGTGAATAATGATTTAAAATTCAGCTTGTTGTTGAAAGATATTTTAAAAAGATGGATGAGGACATATCAAGAACATCTGAAATATAGTTTCACAGTTCATAAGGCTACATTTACACTGCAAGTCTCAATGCACAGATTCGATCTTATGTCCATATCTGATTTTTTGGTCCACTAGTTTACATTCACTTTAGACAAGGCGTTGACAATCGTATATGTATTATATATATTAAAATCTACATTTGGAAGTGGCCAAAATCAGTGTAAATGCAGCCTTTATTGTAAGAGTCACTGCGTTTTGGAACTTGAATGGGCACTGGTCACAGTCTAACTTATTTTCATGAAGAAGGGCAACATGAATATTCAACATTTTGTGAAATGAAAAAAATTTAGGTAAAGTATCCCATTACAAAAATAATATTATATCATGCAAGAATATGAAAAACCTATGAAGATGTATCCTACTTGACTTAGTCGACGTAGTCTGCCCAGCTCCTCCTTCAGTTTTGTGGCCTCGGTATCTCTATCCTTCAGTTGGGTCTCCAGCTCTGCCTCATATTCACTGACCTGCCCCTGAGCCTGCTTCAGCTCTTCATTCTCCTTCCTCAGATCCTCCAACTCCTGCTGCTGATGCTGGAGCTCCTGTAGCACAACAAACAATATGATAATGTTGATTTGACTTATTACAGAGTGATGTATTAAAGGAGAATTTCACTTCAAAAACAAAAATTAACAGATAATTTATTAACTCCCTTGCCATCCAAGATGTTCATGTCTTTCTTTCTTCAGTCATAAAGAAATTATGTTTTTTGAGGAAATTATGTTTTTCGAGTTTGAACTTCCAAAACGAACTCTGTGTATTCCGGTTCAAGACTCCCATCTCATTTTCTCCTCCAACTTCAAAACTTCGTCCTACATCGCTGCAGAAATACCAGCCCAGCGTTTATAAAGTTAACAAAGAAGACCAAATGGCCTTTACAAGAAAGTTAAAACAGTAATGTAGGACGATTTTGAAATTGGAGAAGAAAATGAGATGGGAGTTTTTTGACCTACCCTAACTGTCTTGAATCGGAATACACAGAGTTCATGCAGAGCTAGACAAAATGAGCATTTGAGGTTAAAAAGTATATAAATTGTAAATTTTTCTTTAGAAAATAACCAATGGTTTCGCTAGATAAAACCCTTTTTAATCAGCTGGGATCATTTAGAGTCCTCTAAAGCTGCATTTTGGAAGTTCAAACTCGTGGGCACCATAGAAGTCCACCATATGTAGAGAAATCCAGAAATATTTTCCGGAAAAAACGTAATTTCTTTACAACTAAAGAAAGAAAGACAAGAAGATCTCGGATGACAAGGGGGTGAGTAAATTATCTGTAAATTTTTACAGTTCTCCTTTAAAACCGCTGCACTGTTAAGTCAGTAACAGACTCCAACCTCCTGTGCGCTTTCAGCACTCAGAGCTTCTTTCTCCAGCTGGGTGCATTGCAGCTCCTTCTCACATAGGAGGTGTTGCAGAGCCTCTTTCTCCCTCCGCAGACGTTTGCAATCTAACTGGGCTCTTCGTGCTTGGTCCTTCACCCCCTGCAGATACTCCTGGAGACCTGAGATGATGCCCTCCAAGTCACGCTTGAGAGCTTCATTAGCAGCAATCTGACCTGAAAGAGTGGAGATTGTTTCTTTTAGCTAATTCTAAAATATTGTATTCATCCATAAATTTATAATGTAAATGGTGTCTTTATCTAATTAAGGTTAACATAACATTCTCACCATCAGTAAGTTGTTGCTCTAGTTCTTTGATCTCCTGTGTCTCATTGTGGATGCGTGTGATCATGTCATCCAGCCTGCTCTCCAGTTCCTGGTGCTTTCTGCTCATGATGGCCAGCAGCTGCGATTTCTTGGACAACTGAGCCTTCACATGAGCCTGCAGAAGTGACGGCAGAGAGAGTTGAGTGCTATTACATGATCAGGTCTGCTGGTTTTTGAAAAATAAATACATTTTAAAAAAGTTTAATATTATCTTTAATTATTGTTGTTTTATTACTTATTATTGTTTAATATTATTATCTTTACTTTTTAGTGGGTTTTTATTTTTATTAAGATCATGTTATTATAATTACACTGCTATTTAAAAGTTTGGGAGCAGTAAGATTTAATGTTTTTTTAATAAGTCTCTTATGCTCATCAAAATTCTCAAAAATACAGAAAAAAAGTACAATTATTAAATATTATTGCAATTTAAAGTAACAGTTTTCTAGTTTTATACACCTCAAAATGTAGTTTATTTCTGTGACACAAAGCTGAATTTTCATCAGCCATTACTTCAGTCTTTAGTGTCACATGATCCTTCAGAAATCATTCTAGTATGGTGATTTATTATAAATGTTGGAAACAGCTGTGCTGCTTTTTTTTCTGGAACCTGGGACACTTTTTTCAGGATTCTTTGATGAATAAAAAAATTAAAATGAACTGCATTTATTCAGATATAAATCTTTTCTAACAATATGGCCCGGATTCACAGACAGAGCTTGGGCTAAGCCAGGATTAGGCCACAGTTCAGTTAGGACATTTAAGTAGTTTTTATAAATGCCTTTACTGGTGTGCATCTAAAGACAAAACAAAGGCACTGACATATTTTAAAATCAGTCAGTGCAAGTTTCTTTCAGCTGAAACAGCCCAGACTGTTAGTTTGTGAAACCGGGAGTATATGTCTTTACTATCACTATTTATCAATTTAACACATCCTGAATAAAAGTATTAATTTATTTCAAATAACCACAGACTTTGAACAACAGTGTATATTGTTACAAAAGATTTCTATTTTAAATAAATGCTGTTCTTTTTAATGTTTTATTTATCAAAGAATCCTGAAAAAAGGATTCCAAACAAAATATTAAGCAGCACAACTGTTTCCAACATTGATAATAAATCAGCATATTAGAATGATTTTTGAAGGATCTTGTGAAACTGAAGACTGGGGTAATGATGCTGAAAATTCAGCTTTGCATCACAGGAATAAATTCTATTTTAATGTATATTAAAAATAGAAAACCACTATTTTAAATTGCAATAATATTTCACAATGTTACAGTTTTTTCTATATTTTTAATCAAACAAATGCAACCTTGATGAGCAGAAAATACTTTTTTAAAAGACATTAAAAATCTTACTGATCCCAAACTTTACTTGAACGGCAGTGTACATTTAAATCATTTTAAGATTTATCGCAGCCCCCCTGTAAGTTTTCTGAGGCAATCTGAGAAATTGCTAGTAAATTTTACAAACTGCAAGTAACATATTAAATTTAAAGTGAAAATTTTAAATGGAAAGATATTTGGTAAGACATTGGTATTTACTTGTACAACAATCTCTTTGTTGTTTTATTTTGTAATTTTACTTACAACTTTATAAAATATTTTTTTACAGTGTACTATCCGCCCAAAACAGTAATCAAAACAGAATGCAAAATGGACGTGAACAGGACCACAGGGACAGTCTTGGACTTCTGCATTTGTTACTTCCCAATCCATTCGCTTCCTCTTCCCCCAAACACATATTATCTCAAATGAAAAGTGAAAATGAACACTTTCTTTAAACATTATTGTAAACAATGCCTTGTTCACAGTCAAGTTTGCTTTAAAATTTTAAACCAACATTATTTATAAATAAAGATTACGAAGGTACTTAGATTAATCTAGTGGTTTACTGATTTAGTACAGTGCATCGTTTTTATCCACAGCTCTCATAAAATATGAAAGCCAGCAAACTCTGATGACATAATGTCTTTGCAATTTCCTGTTATAAACACTGAAATAAACAACATTCATGACACACCATACACTGTAATGATCAACTTTAAAAATTAAATAATGTTAAGTGATGTTCGATACCAATAATCACGTCTACAAACAACATTACAAGTCCCAAACTGCAACAGTATGACAGTAGCCTCCCATGAGCCCCTCCTAGACCCCAGTGGAGTACTTACTACAGCAGTGTGGCTGCCATCTCTTCACTTTCTGTCTCTATATATCCATTTTTTGCGTGTTGCTGCCCCACGACAGGGTAACAGGGGCTCCTTGTGCAGAAAGAGAACATTTCCTGTCTCTTCCTGTTACTCTAAACTTCAGAGCTTTTTTCCATGGACTCCAACTATCACTAAAAGTAGCCCCCTCCTCTAGACTTCATTCTCCCCCTCCTCCTCAGTCCCTGCACTCTTTCCACCCTCCTCTCAACACTCTTTGAATCAACACAGGAAACTTTCGGCGGCCTCAGCCAATCAGTGTCTGTGTCTGTGGCCGGGTGGGAGTAAAGAACCTCTTAGGCTCCACCCACAGCATCAACAGATTTCCCAGGACAGAAATGCTCTCTTCTTTCTTAAAGAGACAAGAGCCTCATTTTATATCCCTACTACTCATTGCTGAGCATCACAGGTTAGTGACGATTAATTCCACTGAGAATCTAATCTTAGTTTACACCTTTGTTGTTAGGGAGGTTCCACAACATATCAGTTATTCTGCACTCATTTTGTACTACACTGTTTGCATGCCAAACACAGAAAAACATGCACTTTTTATATAACCTAAATTAACTAAGCATCTCTAATCTTAATAAAATATCTTCAGAGACTTATGGTTATGGTAACCCAAAACATACATAGACAATAAAACACTTTACAATCATGAAAACTATTCGGTGGCATGAACCTTTAAGAGTGATCGCACATGGGTGTAAAGAGTAACCACTGCAAAAATCTGTTTCCAAAACTGTTATTCCTGCAGGAAACTAATTCTTGCCTATAACTATTAACATTTAGATTAAAAAAAACATTAAGTGTACAATGCAATTTTTTTTCGAACCATATTTATCAGTAACATTTGACGTTTCAACCATGGTGAAATAGCAAATGTAGACAAACCTTTAACTGTACATTAGTTGAATTCTATTTTAATCCTTTGTTGTCTGGCAAGCAAAAACAGTCTACATTTGAAAAAATATTAGAAATTAGAACATAAATTGTGTAAAAATGCTACAGTAAAACCTGCTAAATGTTAATGGATTAGTTTACTTCAAAAAAATATCCTGATAATTTTTCTCACCCCTATGTCATTCAAGATGTTCATGTCTTTCTTTCTTCAGTCCAAAAAATGTTTTTTTTGTCCAAAATGCAGTTTCAATGCAGCTTCAAAGGGCACTACACTATCACAGCCGAGGAATAAGGTCTAATCTAGCAAAACGATCTGTAATTTTCTAAAAAAATTAATTCATATACTTTGCTTATCATGCACTAGCTCGACTTCGCACATTACATAGTCATGTTGGAAAGGTCACGCATGACATAGGCAGATGTACTGACCTAGTGTTTACAAAGTGAACATGCAACGAAAGTCAAAGGCCCTTTACAAAAAAAAAAGATAACAACGATGTCAGACGATTTTGAAATTGGAGGAGAAAATGAGATGTAGTTTTGTTTGAACCGGAGTACACAGACAAAGAACTAACTGCGCATGACCTTTTCAAAGTGATTATGTAATGCATGAAGCCTGGGCTGGGATTGTGTATAGCCCTTTGAAGCTGCATTGAAACAATCTGGACCTTCAATTTGTTGGCCACCATTGAAGTCAACTGAAGAAAAATCTTGAATTGTTTTCCTCAAAAACCTCAGTCTCTTTTTGACTGAAGAAAGAAAGTCACAAACATTTTGAATGATGTGGATATTATATAAAGTACTTGTACACTACCGTTCAAAAATGTGTATATTTTTTGTCACTATGTTATGCAAACAATAAGCCTCAGGATGTTGTGCATTACAGTACTTTTGATAAGATTGTTCAGGCATGAGTTTTACTGACATGTCTGGGGTCACTGGAATCCAGGCTGTGCAGTAGATTCTGCAGCTGGTCCATTTCCTCCTGGGCTTGGTTCCTCTCAACATTCAGTCTGTCCAGCTGCCTCTCCATAGACTCCATCTCTCCTCTCATCTCTCCCAGCCTCTGTATTCTCCTCTGAAGCTCCTGCCTGAGCTGCTCCTTCTCAGCCTCACAGATCTACATGCAAATCAACACAGACAATTTAAATAATTAAAAAAATAAATCTGAATGGCCTCTGCCATCATGTTTTACAGACAAGGAAAGCTGCCAGTGGTGTTTTAAAAAACAGAGCCATTCACAGAATATGTTTAAAGAGCAGGTCATATGGGTTTTCGAAAAATATTAGTTTGTAACGCACCTATCCATCAATGTAAACAGTCTGCAAAGTTGTTAATCAAAAAAGTGCATGATAAATAAAGATACTGTCTCTCAAAAGAAAGAGTCAACTCTGGACCGCCTTAATGAGTCATCATATTTTCGTATCTTCTGCCTGTTACCTATATAAGTCATTCGGTAACACATTAGCAAAATCCCCGCCTGCCCGCAAAAACAAACACTCTGACCTGCCCACAAACACTTCCGCTAGTCAGTGTGTTTACGTCGTGTCGAGAAGATGCTGTGCTCAAATATACCACAGCAATTTTTGAACCTTTTGTTGTGTGCTCATCATTTTACCGCGTATTGCTTCTCTTATCTTGGCGAGTTCAATGTGGGATTCGCTAAACACTTGTCCATGAAAAATAAGTCTGTACCTTCTTTATTTGAACCAACAAGCGTCTCCAAACCACAACGTGTAAGTATGATTAATACATTATGTGTATATTTTCAACTGAGTGCTCAAAATATCAAGTTTTTTGTGCTAATATGTGATGTATACCTAGTACAGCTTTAGGTTACTGAAATAGTTCTGAAAATTCGCTGTGAACCCACTATTTCCCAAGAATGTGTCAATTTACCTAGACTGTTGTGTTCTAATTACTTTGTTTAGTAATAAAGAATGTAGACATATTTCGGTTTACAAACTGTATTGTTTCTTCAGTTAGTCACGTTAGCACTCGGCTAACATATCCATCATTATTGTTTTATGAAGTGTTTTGTTTCTGACACACATTATATATGGAAAGACCATTCACAACAGACTTGGCCAGTGGGATGGAGGGGTCTACAGACCTTAAGCTCAGAACTGCTTCAAACTAATCTTTGCAAAATGCGAAATCACTGCAAAATGATTATAATATTAAATGTATATTCTGGGAAAACTACAATGTTTTCTGACCTTAGATGCATTTACACCTGTTGTAGGCGACTCCAACACAATATTAGCACAGTTTAAAATACCATATGACCTGCTCTTTAAAGGGGAACATCTCACCCGTTTCTGGGAAACTGCGTCCTCTAGCTGCCGGAGCTCTTCACTGGCTTTAAGGATCTGCTGTTCTCTTGCCTCAATTTCTTCATGTAACTGCTTTAATCGCTCCTCAGCTAAAACCAAAACACAAAAAAGTGAAGCAAAAATGCAGAGATGTGGATATTACAATGGCCTCATAAAAAAGGGAAAATGTCCTGCATCATTTGTTGGTAGTGCTGGAAATAAGAACAAAGAACTAAAGACTGTACCAAGTAAAGGGAGTAAAAAAGGAATAGCATGTGTAATAAACAAATATTATTTTATGTAACTGTTTAGAGGCTTCACTATAATATGAGGACACGGTGCCCTTGAACCTTTGTACCTCTGAGCTGAGCATGTCGGTACATGTCATGTTCTCCTGGGCCATCTGTCTCAGTCAGGTCTGCTGAGGAGGGCTTCTGCTGATTTTGTGCACCCATGCTATCCGTCTCCAATAGGAATGTGATGTTCCTTTTCTGACGAGACTTTCCTATATATGGACTCTCGCTAGAAAGGTTCTCTACCTCCACCTCCTGAACAACACAAAGAATGATCTCTGTAAAAGACAATCTAATCCTACCATACACAAATCAGCATTGTATAGTTATAATTAGAGTTACTGTTCTTAAATGGTCATTCTCAGAGAAATGTCTATACAGAAATCTGATAATATACCAAATATATTGTTGTTATCACAACTGAAGTCATTTGGAGCCTTCGATATGAATGAATCAGAATTTAACACCCTGTTAAAGCCTCACAATGATCAATAATCTGACACAGAAGAGTGACACGGAAATTGTTGAATAAAGTCGTTATTTTTGTTTTACTTCAGAAAGCTCTCGGATTTCATCAAAAATATTTTAATTTGTGTTCTGAAGATGAACGAAGATTGGAATGACATGAGCGTGAGTAATTAATGACAGAATATTCATTTTTGGATGAACTATCCCTTATAAACCAAAGCAAATACTTACAGGATCCGGATAAAACGGAAGAGGTTCAAACTTGGCATCTATTTTGTGGAAAGCCAACTCCTGCTCAAGCTCATAATGTTTCTGACAGGCCCTGGTCAACTCCACTGTTTTCTGCTTCAGCTGTGTAATGAGAAAGAGCTCATTTAAACACAACACACACGATCATTAAACACATCAGCCACACTTCAGAACAAACCTCTCAGCTCAGATTGAGATTGCATTTTAAGGATATGCGTAAAACTGTTACACTCATAGAAATACACAGAGCAATGAATGATATTGTAAAATTTCCATTAACAAACAATGTATACATGCAGAAACCTCAGAAACATGCTAAAGAACATAGCAATACCATACCATCAACATCGCTCGCTAAAGCGAACACCTGAGAGGACAAGAGAACATAATGTTGACATCATACAGTGACTGATGGAGCACATGTGAATACCTGACAGAGAGGATCCAGCAGAGAATGATGTACAAAATGAGACTGAAGCAGGAATGAAGAGAATACACGGTAGAAGGCATGCAAACAGTTTACGTAAAAGCACAGGAGTGAAAGATACATAAAATCAACAGGGACAAGAAAAGTTTGAAGGATAGAAAATTTAGTTTTGCCACCATACATACATACATAAAAATACTGTGCAGTGCTGTGAAGCAATTAGCATAAATTTGCTGTTCTAATAGTTTTTTTCCAAATTCAGACTCTCAGAAATGTTCTGTTTAATTAAACACATACACACAGACAAACAATTTACAACACCATTCACAAAGTACCTTTAGAGCAGGTGACAAAAGCATGGGGTAAGAAGAAAGATCTGAACAGGAAATTATCTAGAAAAGACAGGAAAAGGAAATTTTGGAAACTGAATCTCTGTGCTCACTGTGAGTTTGCAAGCACAGAGATTTGGAAATTACTTTGAAAGCAGACATAAGAAAGGTAAAGATTGAAGTCAACATGTCATTATATGCACTACCATTATTTCTGTCGTAAGTCAAGCTGTTCAAGATATGGAGCAAGTTATTAAATTCTGAGCAAGAATTATATGCTGTATAACAGCATCAGGACAGTATGAGGCAAGACACCACAAAATACATTAATAAGTATTTTCAAATATTTTAACGAATAGATATCACCATGCTTCTCCAGTTAATTAATTACAGTACGTTAAAAAATTTCTTTTATTACATTTATCATATTCTGGTATGTTATGTGAATAATACATCAATTTGCATACATTTCTAGATCAGAAACCTTACATTTGATAAAGACTAACTCCTGATTCCTGTTTTTAATTTTGTTAAAATTTGACAGTTAAAGGCTTCACAGAGGAGGTTTTGGACACCTCTTCTCACTTTTTAGCATGAATAAAAAATGCTGTAACAGCCAGAAAAAGGGATAAAATATTATTTTGTATTTGTAACTGTAATTTTTCTTCCCACTAGTCTGAAAAAACTCATTTTATGGAGGCAAAATAAACCAGAATCTCAAAACTGACCAGTGTACACCAGTCAAAAGTTTTTGGACAGTAAAATTTTTTATATTTTTTAAAGAAGGCTTTTCTGCTCACCAAGCCTGCATTTATCTGATCCAAAGTACAGCAAAACAGTACAATTTCGGATTATTTTTCTATTTTAATATATTTTAAAATGTAATTTACTCCTGTGATTTCAAAGCTGAATTTTTAGCATTGTTACTCCAGTCACATGATTCTTCAGAAATCATTCTAATATTCTGATTTGCTGTTCAAAAAACATTTATTATTATTATTATTATTATTTTGTTGAAAACAGCTGAGTAGAATTTTTCAGGTCTCTCTGATATAAAGAAAGTTTAGAAGAACAGCATTTATCTGAAATAGAAATCTTTTGTAAAAATGATTTGTGAAAATTATAAATGTTTTTATCATAGCTTAAAGCATCCTTGATAATAAAAGTATTCATTTCTATAATTTCTTTCCTAAAAAAAATGCTGATCTTTGGCTCTTTCTATTCATCAAAGAATCCTGAAAAAAATGTACTCAACCATTTTAAATATTGACGATAACAATAATAATAAAAAATGTTTCTTGAACAGCAATTCAGAATATTAGAATGATTTCTGAAGGATCATGTGACACTGAAGACTGGGGTAATGATGTTAAAAATTTTTTTTAGCTTTGATCACAGAAATAAATTACATTTTAAAATATATTCAAAGAGAAAGCAGTTATTTTAAGTAGTAAAATATTTCACAGTATTACTGTGAAGGTATTACTGTATTCTGTATCAAATTCATGCAGATGAATGTAAATGTGTTCAAATAAAAGAGACTTCTTTAAAAAACATTACAAATCTAACTGTCCAAACACTTTTGACTGGTAGTGTATGTAAAAACCGATGGTTCCCCTGTACTATCTTGCCTTAGGAAAACATATAATTAAAAAAACAAAAGTACAATATTTAATTTTGAGGTTTTGTGTTTTCAAGGAAATGCTCTGAAATTAAAATATTGTTTATATGAGATATTAAAGTTGTGTGTACAGACAAAATGGTCAACCCTATTCACACTAGCACTGATGACAGTGAAGATTCCATCACCCACCAATTCAGATTTGCTGTCCAGTTCCCTCTGGAGTTCTTCATGGCTCCGCTGTTGCTCCAGATGCTGTTGCCTCAGGTTTTGGTTGTTCGTTTCCTGCCGCTCTAGCTCTTCCAGTGCTGTGGTCCGCTCTCTCTGAAGCTGTGCAATCTCTTCAGCTCTCAACTCCAGCTCTTGCTCTAAGCGTTCAACTTCCACTGTAAGGCCAGCAGAAAAGGGTTTAGATAAAAGCACATATGAAGATAAAATAAAAGTAGAAGATGTGATGGTGTACCTATGTGAAAGCGTTGATGTGCTTGCTCTCTTTCCTGTGGACTGACTGGTTGTCCATCTAATATTTCCAGTGACCTCAGATGGAAGATTAGGAAGAGGTGATAATGAGGCAGACTGGAGATGGGGTTTTCTGCTAATGTCAGACTCGTCAGGTTCTTCAGGGGCTTCAGTTTAGTTACCTCATGAAGCTAGGTCACAAAGGTAGAGAATATTACTAAAATAAATGTGTATGAACAAATACTGAATATCAGTGATTTACTTCTAATGTGAAATATATGACATTAAAGGAACAGTTCACCCAAAATTCTGTCATTCATTTACTCCCAAACCTGTTTGACTTTATTTCTTCTGCTGAACACAAAATAATATATTCTTAAGAATGTTGGTTCCCTTCCAGTACTACTGACAAAAATATCTTCTTTTATGTTACACAAAAGACAGTAAGTTACACAGGTTTGCAATGAAATGAGGGTGAGAAAAACAATTATTTTTATTCATTTTGGTCCACTTCCAAAACAAAGATTCACATATAATGTACTCACCCCCTTGTCATCCAAGACGTTCATGTCTTTCTTTCTTCAGTCGTAAAGAAATTATGTTTTTTGAGGGAAAAAACACATTTGGGATTGTTTGAAGCTGCATTTAAACTGCCTTTTGGAAGTTCAAAATCGGGGCACCATACCAGTCCATTATATGAAGAAAAATGCTGATATGTTTTCCTCAGAAACATAATTTCTTTACAACTGAAGAAGGAAAGACATGAACATTTTAGATGACAAGGAGGTTAAGTACATTATCTGTAAATCTTTGTTTTGAAAGTGGACTTCTCCTTTAAGGACTTTTTTGTTGATTGGCTGTTTTAAACACATGATTAACAAATATAAGCAAATGATGAGACAGAAAAACTTGTACCCACTGAGAATATCTTGTTGCTCTGTAGATTTATAGTATGAAGAGATCTGAGCTTCTTTGCCATCCAAACTGGAAGATGTTCAATGTTGTTGAAGGCCAAATTCAGAACCTGCAGATTTGTCATGTGCTCTAGACCTTCAATTTTTCTGCAGATAAATGAAATATAAATATCTCAAAACTTGTTTATACATTATTTTATACATTTTTTTATTTTGTAAGGGAATTTTTTTTGTTACGCAGACAATTTCACTTTCTTACTGTATCCTGTTACTGGAAAGGTGGAGCTCCCGTAATTGACATAGTTTCTCTAGTTTCTCTATCTTCTCGATTCTGTTGTTACTGAGGTTGAGAACCTGTAAGCGCTCACACTTATCCAAATTTTCAATATACTACAAAAAAAAAGAAAAAAGAATGGACAGAAGTCAATACAAATGAATGCAAAAATAAATGCAGTTATATGGGCCTACTGCATCCCACAACAAAAAAAAAACATTTAAGTAGGACAAATATTCCAAAACTTTCTGAAAATACAATATGAGAATTAACTGCACAATCACTAGAAATGTGTACCTTGGATATCATACAGTTTTCATACAAAATTTGTAAAAAAAAAAACAAAAAACATTTCTTTCAAGACATTTCCAACTCTCACTTTGAACCAATTCTATAGGATGGTCCATATATATGTTACCTCTCACACAGAGCATCAACTAGACAATGTCTAAATCTTACCCTAAATTGTTTGTCACTTTCTGTAGACATAGACAAATCCAGAGTCCGAACAAGGACTAAATTTTCACATTTAGTCAATTTCCTGATCAGGTCTTCTGTGATGTATCTTGTCCCCTTATATTGTCTTTTATCTATGAGGAGATGTTTGTGCAAATTAATGACACAATACAGAGTAAATGCAGATATTGACACAGGCAAGTAATTATTCATCTGACAAGCTGAAATGTTGTTTCATTTGTCTACTAACAATGTTCAATAAGGGACATACATAATGAATCAGGGTTATTCTGTCAATCTAAATATTATGCACATTTTCAACATCACATATCATATACAAACGATATATGTGTTTAACAGCATTCTTAACTCCTTTGCTTTGCCAAGGCAAATAGCCGAATCACAAAAAGAAATATAAATTATCACTTCTGTTTTACTGGAAAAAATATTTGTTCACAAACAGTATTTAACTACATTTTTCTTTGTTTCACACATCACATGCTTCATAATTGATCTTAAAGTTTTTACAGACACTGTTGTCTCATTGGCAAACAAATCATTTTAATATTTATTTTGTGAAAATATCCTCTTTTTGTTAAATTATTGTGATTTTCTTCATAACAAACCCGCTTTGGCCCATTTTGGTCATTACTCCAGTCTTCAGCGTCACATGATTCTTCAAAAATCATTCTATTATACTGATTTATTATTAGTTTTGAAAAAAGTTGTGCTGCTCAATATTTTTTTTGAGACCTGTTTTCAAGTTTTATGAATAAACATTAAATTGAACAGCATTTATTTAAAATTACATTGTAAATACATTGTTAGAAAAGATGTCTATTTAAAATAAAGCCTGTAGTTTTAAACTTTGTATTCATCAAAGAATCCTGAAAAGAGTATCACAGGTTCCAAAACAAATTAAACAGCACAAATGTTTCCAACACTGATAAAAAAAAATCAGCATTAGAATGATTTCTGAAGGAAATACAAGTACTGAAACTCTACAAGGGCCAAAACTTTTTGTTATGATGAAAATCACAGTAAGTGAATGAAATATTTTCACACAATATATACTAAAATGATTTATGACTAGTTTACTCTTATTTTTTAAAAAAGAAATAATTAAAATTTTATTGATGGAGTTCTATAGTTGAAGATTAAAAGAATGGGTCTCAGACAAAAGTAAAACAAGAAAATCTATATATAAAAGTATCCTGAAAAGTCCCAGCAATAATGAAGGCAAGGTGAAATCGGTATGTTTTCATAAAAATCAACCGCTGGGATACAAAAGTACCCAAAACTGAACAAACCTTTATCTGCTGAATAACTTTAATACTTCTAAAGGACCTAAAAAGATCAGATCAGAGTGGCTCCTGTATTGTATGACACATCCAAGCAGTAAGAGACTGATTTACCATCCTCACTGGGATCATCTCGAAGACCTCCATCGTCAGTCTCCAAGCATGAGATGGCGTTGGGGGACACAGTTTTGCTCTTGAGGTTTTTGGAACATTTGGATCCCGCTGTTGGTGATCGTCTACGCATCTGATCTCCTCTTTTCATTTTATTCTCATGTGATATTAATATTATCTGATGGCAGCGAATACGACGCTTAAACCATATCGACTGTTAAAACGTAACTGCTTGTAGTAAATTTTATTTTATGATAAAAATGACACAATGCAAAGAACTAAGGTCATCTAATAACTAAGATGTTGTAATATATACTAAAAAGCAGTTTAACATTTAACTGCATATTCATTCGCACTTTCACAAAGACTTGACAAGTTTTGTTAGCCCAGTTTCTATAGCAACCTATTAGGATACCCAGCGACCGTCACATTAATATGATTCTTTCTTAGAGAAAATGTCAAAGTGCATACAAGCCTGTTATGTTTATCTCGTGTCCCAGGTCTCATTATTTAGTTCATGCGTTTCTAAAGATTTAAACTGGGCTTTCATTCTCCATTCTCTTGCTGTCTAATTCTCCAGCATGCACTCAAAGGATTCGCGGTGATGTTTGCATCATGTGACGCAGCTACAGTTATTTCAAAATAAGAGTCCTGTGCCTTCGAGCAGACTTCACATAAGAACAACCAAAATATGTCCTTACAGGGTTCAGCAAAATAATACATTAACTGCATGTACATACATGACCAGTCAAAAGTTTTTGAACAGTAAGATTTTTAATGTTTTTTTAAAGAATTCTCTTCTCCTATTTGATCCAAAATATAGCAAAAACAGTAATATTGGGAAATATTTTAAAGTGTTAAACTGTTTTTTTATTTGAATGTATTTTAAAATGTAATCTATTCCCGTGATCAAAGCTAAATTTTCAGCATCATTACTCCAGTCTTAAGTGTCACATGATCCTTCAGAAATTATTCTAATATGCTGATTTGCTGTTCAAGAAATATTTATAATAATAATTATTATTTTTATTATTACTATTTAAAATAGTTGAGTACATTTTTTCAGGATTCTTTGATTAATAGAAAGATCCAAAGATCAGCATTTAATTGAAATAAAAACTTTTGTAACATACACCTATACCATTTAAAAGCTTGGAGTATAGTTATAGTATAATTTTAATAAAGTATAATAAAGTATAATTTTTGTTTTTGGAAATTATTACTTCCATTTCGCAAGGATGCTTCAAAATGATCAAGTGATGATAAAGACATTTATGTTACAAAAGATTTCTATTTCAGATAAATGCGGTTCTTATGAACTTTCTATTCTACAAAGAAACCTGAAAAAACTCTACTCAGCTGTTTTCAACATAATAATAATAATAATTATACATATTTTCTTGAGCAGCAAGTCAGAATATTAGAATGATTTCTGAAGGATCATGTGACTGGAGTAATAATGGTAAAAATTCAGCATTTAAATAACAGGAATAAATTACATTTTAAAATATATTCAAATAAAAACAGTTATTTTAAATAGCAAAAATATTTCAAAATTTGACTGTTTTTGCTGTACTTTGGATCAATAAATGCAGACGTCTTTAAAAAACATTAAAAGTCTTACTTTTCAAAAACATTTGGCTGGTAGTGTACATAACAACACTTTCCTAAACGCCTGTTTGCCATTAAACAACGCAAAATATTTGTTTGATATGACAATCATTTTTTGAGGTAAACTGAATGTAATGCTTTTTTGTTTAATGTTGTATATGTAAGTGGTTGAAAAGAATGCCAAAAATGATCACATCTTTTTTAGGTACTTTTAAAAAAATGTTTTTATTTAAACATTTTGTTTATTCCCAAAATCTCAATTCCTTTTTTTCCCAGATTATGTTTTAATGGAATAGAAGAACAGGCACACAAATTAGTTCTTCTATTGACATGCAATTTATCACTTAATCACAGCCGTTTAATGCGAAATCAAATGCAAAATCCTCCAAATCAATGGCGTATTGTTGGCAGGCAGCGTCTGTGCAGTCCAAGTTGAGTGGCCACCAGTCCACAGAAGCTTGTGAGTCTAAAGGAAACTTATACCTAAAACATCATAAAAAGAAAATCAGTTTTGAGGCTTCTGTACATAATATCAAATGAGAAACTCTCTCACTTCATCCACTTTTTGCTTCAACACAGAAGACTTCTGGTTCATTAGCGGTTATAGGGACATAACGAGAAGAATAACTATGTGCAGTAAATGTTAAAACTGTTTGCACTATAAACCAGTGTGTTCATAATTAAGATAATACACTGCCCTCCAAAAGTTTGGAAGCGCCCTAGAAMCTTTTCTAGGTTTTGGGTTTTGGACAATATTGGCATGAATACTTTTTAATTTGTGATAATTTTGCACTGATAAGGGACAACACAAACTACGAAAACATATTTTATTACATAAACAGTTCATACATAGAAAAAACGTAAATTTTCGATTTATCAAAATATCTACCATTAGCAGCTATTACAGCTCTGCCTGTAATAATCTGGGCCTGAATTCATTGTATTCTAAACTTAATTGGCAATCAATTGTTGAAGCTATTAAGGTGTGCTGACCCAAAAGTCTTTTAAAAACCTGGGCCAAGTTTAAAGCAGTAACCAGGCATCACAGCTGGCAAAGGGGCATGTTTGACTTTGACGTGTATATACAGCCATTATTATGTAATCAAAATGAAAATTATTATACCGGTCTTCAATGATAATGTCAAGTTACTTTAATGTATTTGCACCAAAAAATGAGAAGGATTTATGCTGATATTGTCCAAAACCACACTTTGCCAAGGGTGTTTCCAAACTTTTGGATATTAAAATAACATGGTAAGAAACACCAATTTGCAATATCAAGCAGCAAAGCAAGCTATTTTGTACAGCTAAAAATAGCTGGGGGTGAATAAGACGGGAAGCCAGACCCATACAATTTACAAATGGCCGCACCCACCTTTACAGGAAGAAAAAGGTGGATAATCTGTCATACAAATTGACTCTACAATGCAACTAATTAGGGAATTTTTGATTAATTAAAAAAAAAAGCAAAAATATGATGTCTGTTTCTGTTGGACAAACAGGTAGTCGCGACTCAAAACTTAAACGTTAGGTACTACATGATGTGGCTTTTAAAAAACAAAACAAACAAACAAAGGAGGACTTACTTATAACCACGATTCATTTGTATCTTAATACTCTCAGCAGTCATGATCAGATAGTGCTTCCCAAGTTCGAAATTTGTTGAACTGCAAGTTGCCTTCTTCACAAATTCTATCTCTGAGTCTGCTTTTAGGTCGTCGGTTTGTTCTGCAGAAGAGAAATTATGAACGCTGTTAAGAAACTTGTTTATTCAAGTCATTTTGCTTTAAACCATTCAAATAATTTGTAATTTAACTTGATAACAAATCATATTTAATATACTCTTGCCTTTTTTGAGCAGTTCTTTAACTGTTGCTTTGTAGGTCACAAAATCTCCTCTTGCCTCAGATGATTCAATTAGCACTTTAAACGCTAAAAAAAAAATACACGGTGACTGACATACACCAATGTGCACACATGATGACTGATGTTTTATGAGCATCATGAAGATCGGTATTTACCATATTTCACGCTTTCTTTGCACATATCATTTTTACGCTGTTCAGTAGTGATTGTGGGATCAATGGTGGATTTAAAGTTGCAGCATTCCGCTAATTTGGAAAAGGACATGAAAATACTGATATTATACTAACACAGACATATTAAACTCACATTATCTAAATGATAACTAAAAGAGCGGCAGTGGTATAAATGGCATGTTAGACTGTTACAGGACAGGGGTCAACTGGTTTTATTTGGCTTACCTGCCATACACTGACATTGGTCTCCCTCACAGAGTCGTAACAGCCTGCGGCTTTGTTTGTGGTAGAATTTCATACACTTATTTTCTATTAGAAATCAGAAGAGAAAGCTTGTTTTATGTAGCTAAAATACGTTCAGCCAGACATTAAACAACCATTTGCAAAAACGCTATACCTGGATTACTAAATTCATAAACTTGGAATACCGAGGCTCTGGTCATGCCAGTTTCGAATTCCTCTTGAATACGGAAACCCACACAGTATAACTCTTCTGATGGTATCTGGATAATAAGTATTACATGGTAGAAATATTCTACAATACAAACCATATTTAAGCCAAAAGTTTGTTTTGCCCAGCGATGCTCACCGAATCTATCTGAAGGGTGACTTGGTCACCTGTGATTTCATAGTCGGAAATCCGAGACTCAAGTCCATTCTTGTACTGCAAAATATAGAAACAAAATGTCACTAATATTTTCTGAAACAGTGGATGGTTTTAATAAAATGTATTTGCTTTTAGACTCACCATATCTAGATCTTCCTGGACTACGCTCACACCGGTCGGCAAATCGATTTCCATCACAGCGATTCCTGACTCTGTTTCAAATTCATTTTCAGGTGGCTTGTATCTGTACATACAATGGCATTTTCATTTTAATGCATTTTACAAACCAGAACTTTACATAGACACTTAAAACCTGGAGCTTCTTTTCAGGAGTTTCTACAAACTTACTTTGCACAGGCCACAATCCGCGGAGACAAAAGCATTGGGTCTGCTCACAAAGAAATCAAAGTTCATTTTAAAAAGAATATCAAGTGTAAAAGTAGACAACAGTGCTGAACTTACCATCTGAATCTGGGACACTTTCATGAATGTCAATTGACATATCAAAATGGCAATTTGTATTGCTCTCTGTCATCTCATAGTACACTGTTCTCAGCTGTAAAAAAAAGTTACGTTAATCAATTAATGAATTTGGTTTCATGCACAGAAGTTCACTTCCAGAGCATAAATTTACAGATAATTTACTCACCCCGTTGCCATCCAAGATGTTCATGTCTTTTTTCTTCAGTCATAAAGAAATTGTTTTTTGAGGAAAACATTTAAGGAATTACCTCCATATAGTATACTTCAATGGTGACCGCTAGTTTGAACGTCCAAAATGCAGTATAAATGCAGCTTCAAAGGGCGCTAAACCCAGACGATGAAGAAGGGTCTTATCTAGCAAAACGATTGGTCATTTTCTAAAAAAAAAATAAAAATGTATATACTTTTTATAAACATTTTCTCCTCCAACTTTAAAATCACTGCGGTAGTACTGACCCAGTGTTTACAAAGTGAACATGCAAAGAAGGTCAAACGCCCTTTACA